>JAWPHD010026542.1:0-12571 GCA_037043455.1 Cyrtodaria siliqua | reverse complement strand
GTAACACATTCTTCTTCTTTATCATTTATGCATAATTAAAACAATAAACTTTCTCTCTGTCGTACTCCCAGTAAACGTACAAACGCATTACTTAGTTTATTACAGTATTTAACTTTTGATGTTTTACAGAAGAGTACATGTACGTTGATTTTATTATGTAATATATTAGGTATTTGCCCACGCGGACCTGACTGAACACAAGAGTATACTACTATACATTATCTCTAACTACATATTCACACGCCGGCAGAAGCACAATACAGACGTTTAATTTGATATAAAATATGAATAATTAACCCATATAGTAAAAACAGCTTTTGCTTCAATGTGAACAAATTAATTGTCTGTTCTTAAGAACGCGAGTGAAAATTTCTTAAACAGCTTAAAAACTTAGGTGTGTATATGCACTGGAGAGAACTGTTACTATTGTTATAATAACTTGTAGTTCAATCCATGTGCATATGATTCTAGTAATCGTGTGATGTTCAATACACATGGTGTAACATATCCGCAAACACTATTATTAAAGTCTCTATAGTTACCTTCACAATGTATGCTACCCTTCGTGTGAAATTAAATCACGTGACCCGCTGACGAAGTCTCTGCGAAATATCCAATGTTATACGCTGTATTAAACAGTATCAAAAAGTAGTTAATGACGTATTTTAAGATGTAATAGAAACTCAGTTAAAAACGTATCTGGTTAAGTGTAATGGTAAACTTTTTAAATGATTTATCGATTTTGAAATTTCTTCGTCTGTGAAACTAACATTTAATTCATCAAATAGAATATTGAACGCATTTTAGCTCCACTGGCCAAGTCATGGGATGACGAAACGGTCTGTCGTCCGTCCGTTAACTTTTTATTGCGTGCAGTCGCTAATAGAGATCATTCATGGCTGTTCAATATTCGTTAATGTACTCTGATAACCTGGTGTCGTGTGCTCAAATCCCACTGGAGGCAAAATATTACTCTTTTTTTATTATCTTTTTCCCCATAAGAATATTAGGGAGATGTATACCACAAGTCGAACAGGAAATGCTGTGTTCCCCGCCCCCACCCCAACAACACACAAACACACCACTCCCCCACCACGCCTACCCCTCCACCTTCCGTTCCCCCCCTCCCCCACACTCGCCTCAACTCGAATGTTTTTTTTTACATATTTTTGTGTTGTTTTGGTCATACACATATAGCTATGTTGACCCCGCACCCCACAACCCCGCCCCGCCTTCCCACCCCCACCTCACCCTAGACCCCCACACTCGAAACTGGATTTTTTTTATTGATTTTTTACATATTTCTGTGTTGTTTTGGTCAGTTCTTACATTCTTACATATATAGCTAATTTGTCCCCCCCCCCCCCCCCCCCCTCTCCCCAACCACGTCTCCACCCCCAATCGAAACTTTGTTTTTGTACATATATGTGTTGTTTTGGTCAATTCTTACACATATTCTTGCCCTACTCCCCCCTCTCCTCTACCTGCCTTCCCGAGCCCTACCTAACCCTCCCCTCACCCCCACCACCCAACTTGAAACTTGAATTATTTTTTTTACATATTTCTGTGTTCGGTTAGGTAAATTTGTAGACATATAGCTATGTTGCCCACCTGCCACACCACGCCTCCTACCGCCCAAAACCCTCCCCGTCTAACCCCACCCCCTCCACTCGAAACTCGTTTTTTTTTTTACATATTTCTGTGTTGTTTTGGTCAATTCTTACACACATTTTTGCCCCAACCACCCCATCCCACTCATCTCCTCACCTATCTCACCCTCCCCCCACTCAAAACTCGATTTTTTTAATTATTTTTTAAAAATATTTCTGTGTTGTTTTGGTCAATTCTTAGACATATAGCTATGTTGCCCACTCCCCCATCACGCCTGCCCTGCCTGCCCAGCCTGCCCCCGCCTCCCCCGCCCCCCATTCTAAACTCGTTTTATTGTTTTTACATATTTCTGTGTTGTTTTGGTCAATTCTTACACATATAGCTAAGTTGCCCCCAAACCAACCCCCCCTCGCCCCTTCCCTCCGCCCCGCCTTTCCACACAAAACTCGATTTGTTTTACATAAACATATAGTGATGTTGCCGCTCCCACTCACCTCCCCACTCAGCCCCCCCCCCACCCCCCCCCACCCCCCAACCCAATACCCCCCTCCCAACACTCGATTTTTTTTTAATTATTATTCTTATTATTATTATTATTTTTTACATATTTTTGTGTGGTTTTGGTCAATGTTTACACATGTAGCTATGTTACCCTCACACACCCCATCCTATCCATCCCCACACCCCATCATCACCACCACCCGAATGCATTTTGTTTTGGTATAATATTATGTCTGTGTTGTTTTGTTTATCAAATCTACACCTATATAAATGATGCACCCCTCCTACCCATCCCCACCCAACCCATTGGTTTATTGGTTTATTGGTTTATGGGCTCCCCTCACATGGAGGAGAGGGGAGGGGAATTGTTTTCATCTTATCTTCTATTATTTGGATATTACAATTTTAATTTGAACGCAATCATTTGCATATAAAACAATTTAGATTAAATTCGGATACACAGATGAAATATCAATAAAAAAGATTGCCAGATATCCCCTCCCCATACTGACGTCTTATCGATTTTTTCAAATTCATCACTGATATTCGGCAGGTGCCCTCCTGATTTTTCAGGACTTCATCCGCGGTGCAGTAATTCGGTTGCACATGCACTACTGAAACATAACGCGTTCTAATTAAATTATTTCCTGTTATCTAGGCATTGGTCAAAGTCATGCATCATAACAAATTCTTCACACGATTCTTCGATACGTACAAGGATTGTCTTTGTTGAATATCGTCTTCACTGGCGTGTCCTGCGTGATGGGGGGCCGCCATGTTTGACCGGACTACTTCCCCACCCCCACCCCCATAATTCCAAGCGCCAAACACGAGAGATGATACTAGTATCGATCGAGGGCGAGAATGATCCCCTCTCTCCCCGAGTTGCCTTTCGAATTTCTTTAAAATGACAGCAATTTTGAATTAAAACTGATAAAAATAAATACAATTTCACACCCTGCCCCAAATATTACTATAATTTGTATGAGATTCTAACAATAATTTTATATCGGGCCAAGTTTCTATACCCGCCGCGCCCCCAACCCCACCCTCATTGTTTTAGCCTTGTTTTCTGATGGTATATACTGGCTATATAATTTATTATTCTCTGAAAAACCAAATAGTCGAGTTCTCCGACAGCTCTTGTTATTATTTATTATTTTTATGTCCCCGAAAAGGTTTCGGGGTCGGGGGAATATAGTAATCGCACCGTCCATCTGTCTGTCTGTCTGTCTGTCTTTCCGGATTCCGTCATTCCGCAGTTCGTGTCCGGATTGTACCTTCAAAAACCTGCATGGATTTTTGATTAACATAGCACAAGTGATCACCATAACAAGACAATGTGTCGCGCGCAAAACCCAGGTCCGTACCTCAAAGGTCTAGGTCACACTTGAAGTTCATAGGTCAAAAACAGGTACGCAATTTCGTGTCCGGACCGTAACGTCACAACCCCTGCAGGGATTTTTAAATAACTTGGCAGAAGTGATCACCATAACAAGACGATATGTCGCGCGCAAAACCCAGGTCCGTACCTCAAAGTTCAAGGTCACACTTGCCGTTCATAGGTCAAAAACAGGTACGCATTTTCGTGTCCGGCCCGTAACGTCACAACCCCTGCAGGGATTTTTAAATTACTTGGCACAAGTGATAACCATAACAAGACAATGTGTCGCGCGCAAAATCCAGGTCCGTACATCAAAGGTCAAGGTCACACTTGCAGTTCATAGGTCAAAAACAGGTACGCAGTTTCGTGTCCGGACCGTAACGTCACATCCCCTGCAGGGATTTTTAATAACTTGGCACAAGTGATCACCATAACAAGACGATTTGTCGCGAGCAAATCCCAGGTCTTCAAGGTCAATGTCACACTTGGAGGTCAAAAGTTAAATTGTGTCCGGTCAATAACTCTGGCAATCATGGACGGATTTTCAAATAACTTGGCACAAGTGCTCACCACAACAAGACGATGTGTCGCACATGGAATCCAGGTCTGTGGCCCCAAGGTCAAGGTCACACTTAGAGGTCAAAGGTCAAATCGTGTCCGGTCAATAACTTTTGCATTTGTTTTGCTCAAACATTCATGGCCTATTTAGCCGGCAAAGTGAAACAGGCATACAGCGTATACAGGCCATCATGGGTCCTCACTGTATTGTATGTAATACATCATCGTCAGGTATAAAACATGGATCCAGAGGGGTACTGACCGACCTTTCACGATAATGATGTTTGACTTCCTTCTACCAGATGCAGTTTTAAGCAGTTTTAAACAGATTTTAGTTTTTGAAACTGAGCTTCAACAAAATTTGATTGTAATTTATTATAATATATGAAGGCCTTTTTATTTTTGGTTGAGTTGAATTGTGGTTTTACGGCGCACCAACACAAAACAGTTATATGGTGCCAACAGGAATGAACATTCCAGGCCCAATCTCGATTTACGTATAGCTAAAAATATGCAGAACATTCTCAACTTCAGAGTTACTGCAAATTCTATTATAAACACTCGTGTGATTCCTGGGCAAAAATAGGTCCACTGCTTATCCAGACAGAGGGGTAAAACCCTAGAATTCATGTTCATTTTGTCATTGTTTGCCATGTGCATTAACGTCTTCATTATCATCCTTGTATTGATTCAGGTGTTGCATGAGTGGTGGTAGAAAACAATGACCATGACTCCAGCAAAAAAAACGAGGGCCTTTTTTTCTTTTTGGTATCTTCACATTTGTTAACGTTACACGTTTAACGTACTAACATATTCGTTTAGCAATGCAGAAGTCATCACTGAACCACGTGTTACATTATTTATTGTTTAATTTCGATCACCAAATTAATGGTAATCCACGTGTTACATTATTAAATGTTATATTTTTCAATTCGTTTTCAATAAAGGTTAGGGTTAGACTCGTCAAACACGTATTAAAATCGTGTTTGTAAATGTTCCTGTAATATATTCAACTTTACCGAAATACCATTTGATTGAAGACTTGCTGTAAAATGAGATGTTTATTCAGTTTTTCATGACTACTTAACATAGACAGCGTCACAAGTCTCAGATGAGTGCTGCTGATCTCAAGAAAATTCATCACATAGAAAACTGAAAGAAATAGCAAGGTGACAGTGACCTGACAAAATATAGTATGCTTTTATATGAGTTAATGAATGTTATATGTTAATTTGAAATAATATCGTATCCTGCGTTTATTTTAGAATGGTAACATTTACATTCTCATGAAGTACCATTTAGCAAAGGTCAACACATAAGTCACATAAGACAAATTGCCCTTTAATGTAATGCATATAATATCGTCGCTACAATCACATAATTATAAGCAAACCATTAAATATCAATTACAAATATAGTGATACCACCAGAGATGCGTTTTTGCAAGATTTCATTTTTTTGTAGTTCGGTTCTGCGACTCGAAATGCCCAAACATTTCAACATTTAAATCAGAAACAATATCAGTCCCAGTTTCTGTAAATAGCATAATGGCATTGCTTTGAAACAAATTAACATACTTAATTAAAAGATTTTGAATTTAAAATGTAATGTTATTGTACCACCATAGCATACTAACATACACTGTAAAAAACAAAATAAAAAGAAAAATATAAGAGGGCAATGTTAGCAATTAAAGCTGATTTGTACAAGCATAAATTCAAATCTAGGACATACCACAAACCTTCTTAGAAATTCAATACGATACGGGAATATTGTTCGAATAAAACTTGAAAAAAAACTGTGTTTAATGTTATTCATATATTTAATAAAATCCGTTTCCTAATGGTTCGGATGAATATAGTTTTCGGGTAAGAAATGCGAGCCTATATCCGTAATCCAAATAATTAATAATATTGTTAGTAACATAACTTTGATTACGCGTAACGTAACTAAGGGTTGTCTTTTGCCAATTCATTGAGTACTTACTTTGTGGCTTTCTAGGCTTTTTTTAAATTAAAGGGAATATAGACAAAGCCAAACACTCATTATATTCGAGAGTTCTGAAAAACTTGGGAAAAGGTGAAAGACCTATCGAAATCGGATGATAAACAAAGAAGATATGATCATTTGAAGGTTCTGTTGAAACGGATATGGAAGCCGCCATTTTGAGAGCTATGACATCATAGTTCTAATGACCATATATGGACTATTTATAAATATGAAAATTTACTGATTTCTAGGGGAAAAAATAACAGCAACTGCATGAAAAATATGTATACTTAATGGTAATAATATTTTATATGACCAGTATAGGCTTTTGCATTCATTTGCAGAGATTTACTTTGCTTTAAATGATATTGATCAATTTTCCATATATGGTAATTTTGAACTATGACGTCATAGTTCTCAAAATGGAGGCTACCATATCCGTTTTAGAACAACCTTCAAATGATCCTATCTTTTTGGCTAACCATCCGATTTTGATAATTCTTTCACCTTTGTTCCAAGTTTTTCAGAATTCTCTATAACAGAGCTTGTTTGGCTTAAACATTTGCTACATTTGCTTTAAATATACATGATTTGTGTTTTACTTATATTGCTTATTAATGCTGCCTTGTTTGTTATTACACTATCCCGTTTATT
Source organism: Cyrtodaria siliqua (assembly GCA_037043455.1). Classification (NCBI taxonomy): domain Eukaryota; kingdom Metazoa; phylum Mollusca; class Bivalvia; order Adapedonta; family Hiatellidae; genus Cyrtodaria; species Cyrtodaria siliqua. Next base: position 5,874 of record JAWPHD010026542.1, on the reverse strand, counting down.
GGGATGACAATAGGATAATAGTAAGTACACCCTTGAACCTGAAGGCTTTTTTGCCATTGACCGTTGCAAGGCTTTTTTGCCATTGACCGTTGCAAGGCTTTTTTGCCATTGACCGTTGCAAGGCTTTTTTGCCATTGACCGTTCCAAGGCTTTTTTGCTACTGACCGTTCCAAGTCTTGTTTGCCATTGACCGTTCCAAGGCGGTAGTCCTATTGTTAACCCTTTTGTGTTTGTGATGTCTTATTTTGCCTTCTATTCATCTTTAGAGTTGTTCTTTGTTTCTGTGTGTATTTATGGTTGACAGTCGTTTTTGAATGCTACTTTTCCTGTTCGATTTTTATATCTACTTTTATTGTTATTTGTAATAAAATAAGTTTCTTATCCGAGTAACAATTGTTTTAACTGTTTTTATCTAAGAATACGTGTTAAAATAAATATAAAATAGTGTAAAGCTTACGGTAAAGATGTGGTCTTGCAGGCATATCTGAAAAAACAAAAACGTGTATTAATTTATGCAATGTTCCGAAAATAGAAATAGATATTCAAATATGGCTTTTGCATTCATACATGACTGTATGTAGAATGCATATACTGCGACAACAAACTGGAGTTGTGTACAAATGAGAGATATTGTAAGGCTTTATTTCATTTAATTTGAGATTGTTTCTTTGAAAAAACTGAAACTGAATAGCGAGTCTTCGCCATCGCCGTTTTGATAATAAACTGGTTTTCCACCTTAGCTTTTTTATATATGGAAATGAATAAATGAGCAACCGCCTGCCGCCACCCGCCGCCGAACTTGATAACATAATACGTCCCATCTCGACGGGCTTATAACAACCAAACTGATTTGTGATAAAGCATTCGACAGCATGAGATTTATGATCTGTAATGACATAAGTTTTTAACGTAAACTTAGTTATCGTGTTCGGCAGTTTCCAAGGGTCCACTCTCATACTCTTCTTTAAACGTAAGTCTAAAATTGAAAAGTCAATTTTATAATTCTACGTGCACTGTTGTAAAGATATTCAATATTTATCAGACGTTGTAGAATCACATAAATATCGGAGTGAAAGAATGAAATCCGCGCTGATGTTTATGATGTTTGAAAAATGTATGATATTCTTTTGATTCTAATTTAGAAAACATTTTACTATACGCGAGTAAAACAAATTCATGCTTTTTTATGCCAACGCTTTATTAATATTTGCTTTATTTCTCGATATTTCACAACCTTTATTTCTCGATATTTCACAACCTTTATTTCTCGATATTTCACAACCATTTCACAACCTTTATTTTTCGATATTTCACAACCTTTATTGAACGATGTAGAATCATATTCGGACTAAAAAAGATAGCAACATTTAAAATAATGACAATATTGGAAGAGGTCATACTACACATAAGTGGTAGTTAATTTCTTTAAGTATCTTGATATTAATTTTTTCAGTAACGGTAATTAGTTAGCTCAGAATGCAACACATACGACTGGCACGTCGTGCATTATTCTTTGTTATGCAATTCCTAATAATTGTTTCCTGTTTATAACATAACACTACAGAACAGAACATACTTTTATTGACTTGTACGTTAAGTACATCATCATAGCATATATACAACAATTACAAAATACATATGTAAGTCACGTTTATGCATACAAAGTGTATGATTCATACAGATATATATCAGCTCTAACGAGGATGAACTAGAAAGCGTTCAAACATGCGTTATAGATATTTTATGTGACTACGCACATTTGAGATATGTAGCCAATTTAAAAAGAATCATTTTGTTTTCAGTTTGCAATAATTCGATGAATTTAAGCATACTTGGTCTATTACGATACTATTGTGCGATGTATTTTTTCCTTATATCGGAGTAACATGGACATTTTAGAATGAAATTAAACTCATCTTCAATATCTTGAGTATTACAATATTGACAAAAACGTTCATTTCTTTTAATCCTATTGATACCATACCGACCTGCTTGAATTCTTAGAGAATGTGACGATAACCTTATTCTACTTACTAAACTTCTTAATGGCAATACATCTAAATATATTTCATAATGAAAATGATTTTTCACATTGTTATACAAATCTAAGACACCAGAATTGTGTTTTATTAGTATTCTTTGTTTGAATACTAATACAAATGGCTTACAAACAACTGTATCAGGGTTATCCTCAACCCAGTTGAAACCATATTCATACATTAATGTTTTAACATTAGATAACCAGTTCTTGTTGCCATTAACACAGTCGTCATAGGCCATATTATAATATTATCAGTATTTAACAACTGTTTATAACCAAGTAAAGTTACCCATCTCTAAGAGATATAAACAGTTTGACACATAACTCGATTTTTTTTCTGACTGCATTAAATGTAAAAAAAGTAACCATGCTTAGTCAGATATAATAGTTTAAACAGTACTCTTTCTCATATCATTGTAACATGGGCAAATAATTATAAAACGTTATCTTCCAGTTTGAATTCTTGGAGAGTGTGTTGATATTCTAAATCGTGTATAAAAGAGTATGAGAGTGGACCTTTGGAAACGGCCGAACACGACACATACGAAATATTGCTGTCTCGGTTTGATTGAGACTGTTCATGAACGGAAGTGAAATATGCTAGAAACCGCTCACGCCCTCTAGCCCCGGGTTGAGTAAAACTCAAGTGACTGACTTGGCAAATTATCTAAATATATTTTATTTAAGAAATAATAAATATGTACCTGTGTTTTATTGGAGTATAAAATACAGCTAGGAGTTCGGATGCGTAGTAATTAAATCACGAGTGCGTTAACTAACGACTAACTGTATTTTATTCACCGATAAAATACAGGTACGTATTTATTATTTCGATCCTAACACAACAATAACCCCATTGTTTACGCTATTGTTTGTGCACTATATATTATCTCGGAGGTCAAGGTAATCAGGCTGCTATGTTTACAGGCTGTTCCATTGGGCGCCCCCGTATGCAAAGTTCTGCGTTTCATTACACTAGTGAGGGCTGGCATGGCGCAGTCGGTAGCGCGGCGGATTTGTAACGGAAGGCCCCGGGTTCAATCCTCCGTGGTGCCACTGAGTTTCGTCGGTGTGTTCTTGGGCAAGACACTTTCCCTTAGCCCCGTCCGTCGGATGGGGACGTAAACCGGGCGGTCCCGTGTATCGGTCTATCCTCCGAGCACGTTAAAGAACCATAGCGGATCTAAATAACCTATAATGTGTTGATGAGCCGTTAAACAACATTGAATTCAATTCAATACACTATTAGTCACGTCATTGCTTACGTCATATAGCTTACGCTGTATGACGTCAAAAGTTCTCAGCTTGTTCAAGAGAGGACTGGCGTGGCGTGGCGTAATCGGTAGCGCGGCGCATTTGTAACCGGAGGCCCCGGGTTCAATCCTCCGTGGTGCCACTGAGTTTCGTCGGTGTGTTCTTGGGCAAGACAATTTCCCTTAGTCCCGTCCGTCGGATGGGGACGTAAACCGGGTTGTCCTGTGTATCGGTCTATCCTCCGAGCACGTTAAAGAACCATAGGAATCTATTCGATAATAAGATTAGGGCAGGTTCCCGGATTCCTATGTATACTTCCTCTCTCTGAGGTGCGGCTCTAAATAACCTATACTGTGTTGATGAGCCGTTTAACAAGATTCAGTTCAAGGTGCTTATTAAAGTTATGTGTATACTGGTGCATAGCCTATGATGGGTTTATATCGGGAGTGGGGTTGGGGGTGGGGGGGGGGGGCGGCGGGGTGGGGGGAGTGCATGGCAAGTTTGTTGTAATTAGCATTTCATTAAAATTGCTGTTGAATTTGTATTCGTGACGTATATTTACCAAGTGACGTCATGTAACGTGCGCAACCAACGAATGAAATATATACAAGGGGAATTAATGGAACAGCTGTATTTTATCGTAGAATAACATACAGCTGTCTCTCTTCTTTGTGTATATGAAAGACTGCGGAGGTCGTGTTAGAATTAAATTTATAATTATTCTACAATTCAATTACACCTCTTGATTACTTTTGTAATAAACAATCAGTTAATTGCTCTTAAAATTCGAGGGACCAGCGCAAGACTATCGTATCTACGTCTTTATTTATATGTAGTTGCCATAGTCTTTCACTATCCCTTCGAAAACGTTTTAAAATTTACAGAACTTGGATTATTTCCACATATTTGCAAGACAGTTTTCACTCAGATACTTTGTATACATGAAACCCAATTCTTTATTCCTCTTTAACATTTATCTAATGCTTGCTTATATACACGACTTAGAATAATCGTTTTCAGTTTCCAACAATTTAAATCAGTATTTACCAATACACATATGACGATAAATATATAAAGGATCTAACCATTTAACATAAACACCCACAGAACATGTACGTTCTAACTTTTAGCAGCTTTTTGCAAAACTTTATAAATTTATTCTCTCGATTTCCATGGATTGAGTATATTTCCATATTTCCGAAGCATAGTTCAAAATTGAACCAACAAATTTATCAAACAGTAACATAACATTTTAGGATTTCGCTTATTTTGTTAACATTTAGAGAATGCTTAAAACGCTTTTTCAGTTATATAGATTCTTAAGAAAAAAAGACCAGCGTAATTAACGAAAAGGTCCCTAAATAGTTAAAATCATTAAAAGCTTCGTTAATATGTGTCCAACGGTGATGTATTACGTTCTAGTCTCATCTATTATAATAATTAGAAATTTAATTTATTGTGCATTTCTTGGGAAGTGTTTTACTTATAATAAATTACATATCATCAATAATAATAATAATAATAATATAATATCATCTACATGTGAGTGCCCTCCATAAGTGTCTTTACATATTGTTATTATCTCATTACCCCATTTAATGTAACCCTTAAAATTTACTGAAAAATCCTGCAATTAATTCCTAACTTTATATTTTACATTTAGTATATATTTGTAATACATATAATAGTTTTAATGACGTAGGCCAACATTTAGATTGATTGATTTATTGAATGTTGTTTAACGGCTCATCAACACAGTATAGGTTATTTAGAGCCGCCCCAGAGAGAGGGGAAGGATACATAGGAATCCGGGAACCGTGCCCTACTCTTATTATCGAATAGATTCCTATGGTTCTTTAACGTGCTCGGAGGATAGACCGATACACGGGACCGCCCGGTTTACGTCCCCATCCGACGGACGAGGCTAAGGGAAAGTGTCCCAACATTTAGAGAAATGTACGAGAGAGAATGTCTATTGAATGTTATTTCCATTTAAATTCAAATCAACATTTGAACAGAAAAATAAACTCTTCTTTATTCCATCAGGGTAGGTCAGACAACAGAAATAAAAAAACGTGCACAATTAACAATGAATTAAATGCATGTCCATCAACAACATAATAGATTCATGTTGAAATAAACAGTATTAACATTTGTTCTGCAAGTTTAAAATTACCTGATCCAACATGTAATGCAATAGGAATTATAACGGTTGTAAACAGACCAATGGAAGGTACTATAAACTACTCGAAGTAAACATCTTACATCTTCTATAAATAGTGAGCATATACACAATATATATAAAAGGGAGATAATTTGAACTCACAACGGCAACTTTATATATATATTAATAATACTAGTCATGCGGCTAACATTGATTACATAACACTATTTTGATCACTACTCTACAAAGTATATACAATGTGTATTACAATTAGTTGCGAATGAGCAACCTGATAAAAGAATGGTTGAGAATGGTAACCGGCACGAAATCTGTCAGTTTTTATGTAGCTCATTTATATGTCAATTTTAAAACTGGAATTGTTATGTCTGACTGAGCATGGTTATGCTTTTTACAT
>JAWPHD010026541.1:0-12572 GCA_037043455.1 Cyrtodaria siliqua | reverse complement strand
ATATATGTTCAGTTCTTACGCATATATATTCAGTTCTTACACATATATATTCAGTTCTTACGGATATATATTCAGTTCTTAGACATATATATTCAGTTCTTACGCATATATATTCAGTTCTTACGCATATATATTCAGTTCTTACACATATATGTTCAGTTCTTACACATATATATTCAGTTCTTACACATATATATTCCGTTCTTACACATATATATTCAGTTCTTACACATATATATTCCGTTCTTACACATATATTTTCCGTTCTTACAAATATATTTTCCGTTCTTACGCATATGCATTTTGTTCTTACACATATATATTCCGTTCTTATAAATATATATTCCGTTCTTACTCATATATATTCAGTTCCTACTGATATATATTCAGTTCTTAGACATATATATTCAGTTCTTACGCATATATATTCAGTTCTTACGCATATATATTCAGTTCTTACACATATATATTCAGTTTTACGCATATAATCAGTTCTTAAGCATACATATTGAGTTCTTACGCATATATAATCAGTTCTTAGACATACATATTCAGTTCTTACGAATATATATTCAGTTCTTACGCATATATATTCAGTTCTTATACATATATATCCAGTTTTACGCATATATATTCAGTTCTTACACATATATATTCCGTTCTTACGCATATATATTCCGTTCTTAAGCATATATATTCCGTTCTTACACATATATATTCAGTTCTTACGCATATATATTCAGTTCTTACGCATATATATTCAGTTCTTACACATATATATTCAGTTTTACGCATATATATTCAGTTCTTACGCATATATATTCCGTTCTCACGCATATATATTCAGTTCTTACGCATATATATTCAGTTCTTACACATATATATTCAGTCTTACGCATATATATTCAGTTCTTACACATATATATTCAGTTCTTACTCATATATATTCAGTTTTTACACATATATATTCAGTTCTTACACATATATATTCCGTTCTTATACATATATATTCCGATCTTACGCATATATATTCCGTTCTTACACATATATATTCCGTTCTTACACATATATAATCCGTTCTTACACATATATATTCAGTTCTTACGCATATATATTCAGTTCTTACACATATATATTAAGTTTTACGCATATATATTCAGTTCTTACGCATATATATTCAGTTCTTACGCATATATATTCAGATCTTACGCATATATGTTCAGTTCTAACACATATATATTCAGTTTTTCGCAAATATATTCAGTTCTTACGCATATATATTCAGTTCTTACACATATATATTCAGTTCTTACACATATATATTCAGTTCTTACACATATATATTCCGTTCTTACACATATATATTCAGTTCTTACGCATATATATTCCGTTCATACACATATATATTCCGTTCTTACACATATATATTCCGTTCTTACGCATATATATTTAGTTCTTACGCATATATATTCCCTTCTTACACATATATATTCAGTTCTTACACATATATATTCAGTTCTTACACATATATATTCAGTTCTTACACATATATAGTCCGTTCTTACACATATATATTCCATTCTTACGCATATATATTCCGTTCTTACACATATATATTTATTTCTTACACATATATATTCAGTTCTTACACATATATATTCCGTTCTTACACATATATATTACGTTCTTACGCATACATATTCCGTTCTTACACATATACATTCCGTTCTTACACATATATATTCCGTTCTTACACATATATATTCAGTTCTTACACTTATATATTCAGTTCTTACACATATATATTCAGTTCTTACACATATATATTCCGTTCTTTCGTTCTTACGCATATATATTCCGTTCTTACACATATATATTGCGTTCTTACACATATATATTCCGTTCTTACGCATATATATTCCGTTCTTACACATATATATTACGTTCTTACACATATATATTCCGTTCTTACTCATACATATTCAGTTTTTATCATATATATTCAGTTCTTACACAAATATATTCAGTTCTTACACATATATATTCCGTTCTTACACATATATATTCCGTTCTTACGCATATATATTCCGTTCTTACCCATATATAGTCCGTTCTTACACATATATATTCCGTTCTTACTCATATATATTCAGTTTTTACACATATATATTCAGTTCTTACAAATATATATTCAGTTTTTACACATATATATTCCTTTCTTACACATATATATTCCGTTCTTACGCATATATATTCCGTTCTTACACATATATATTCAGTTCTTACACATATATATTCAGTTCTTAAGCATATATATTGAGTTCTTAAGCATATTTATTCAGTTCTTACGCTTATATATTAAGTTCTTAGATATTTATATTCAGTTCTTACGCATATATATTCAGTTCTTAGACATATATATTCAGTTCTTACGTATATATATTCAGTTCTTACACATATATGTTCAGTTCTTACACATATATATTCAGTTCTAACAAATATATATTCCGTTCTTACACATATATATTCAGTTCTTACACATATATATTCCGTTCTTACACATATATTTTCCGTTCTTACAAATATATTTTCCGTTCTTACGCATATGTATTCCGTTCTTACACATATATATTCCGTTCTTAGAAATATATATTCCGTTCTTAAGCATATATTCAGTTCTTACTGATATATATTCAGTTCTTACACATATATATTCAGTTCTTAAGCATATATATTCAGTTCTTAAGCATATATATTCAGTTCTTAAGCTTATATATTAAGTTCTTAGATATATATATTCAGTTCTTACGCATATATATTCAGTTCTTACACATATATTTAGTTTTACGCATATATATTCGGTTCTTACGCATTTTATTTTTTTTTATTTATTCAGTTTTACGCATATATATTCAGTTCCTACACATATATATTCAGTTCTTACACATATATATTCAGTTCTTACACATATATATTCAGTTCTTACACATATATATTCAGTTCTTACACATATATATTCCGTTCTTACACATATATATTCAGTTCTTACACATATATATTCCGTTCTTACACATATATTTTCCGTTCTTACAAATATATATTCCGTTTTTACACATATATATTCCGTTCTTACGCATATATATTCAGTTCTTACGCATATATATTCAGTTCTTAGACATATATATTCAGTTCTTGCGCATATATATTCAGTTCTTAGACATATATATTCAGTTCTTACGGATATATATTCAGTTCTTACACATATATGTTCAGTTCTTACACATATATATTCAGTTCTAACAAATATATATTCCGTTCTTACACATATATATTCAGTTCTTACACATATATATTCCGTTCTTACACATATATTTTCCGTTCTTACAAATATATTTTCCGTTCTTACGCATATGTATTCCGTTCTTACACATATATATTCCGTTCTTATAAATATATATTCCGTTCTTACGCATATATTCAGTTCTTACTGATATATATTCAGTTCTTACACATATATATTCAGTTCTTAAGCATATATATTCAGTTCTTAAGCATATATATTCAGTTCTTACGCTTATATATTAAGTTCTTAGATATATATATTCAGTTCTTACGCATATATATTCAGTTCTTACACATATATTTAGTTTTACGCATATATATTCGGTTCTTACGCATATATATTCAGTTTTACGCATATATATTCAGTTCCTACACATATATATTCAGTTCTTACACATATATATTCAGTTCTTACACATATATATTCAGTTCTTACATATATATATTCAGTTCTTACACATATATATTCCGTTCTTACACATATATATTCAGTTCTTACACATATATATTCCGTTCTTACACATATATTTTCCGTTCTTACAAATATATATTCCGTTCTTACACATATATATTCCGTTCTTACGCATATATATTCAGTTCTTACGCATATATATTCAGTTCTTAGACATATATATTCAGTTCTTGCGCATATATATTCAGTTCTTACGCATATATATTCAGTTCTTACACATATATTTTAAGTTTTACGCATATATATTCAGTTCACAAGCATATATATTGAGTTCTTACGCATATATATTCAGCTCTTAAGCATATATTTTCAGTTCTTAGTCATATATATTCAGTTCTTACGCATATATATTCAGTTCTTACGCATATATATTCAGTTATTACACATATATATTAAGTTTTACGCATATTTATTCAGTTCTTACGCATATATATTCAGTTCTTACGCATATATGTTCAGTTCTTACGCATATATATTCAGTTCTTACGCATATATATTCATTCCTTACGGATATATATTCAGTTCTTAGACATATATATTCAGTTCTTACGTATATATATTCAGTTCTTACACATATATGTTCAGTTCTTACACATATATATTCAGTTCTAACAAATATATATTCCGTTCTTACACATATATATTCAGTTCTTACACATATATATTCCGTTCTTACACATATATTTTCCGTTCTTACAAATATATTTTCCGTTCTTACGCATATGTATTCCGTTCTTACACATATATATTCCGTTCTTATAAATATATATTCCGTTCTTACGCATATATATTCAGTTCTTACTGATATATATTCAGTTCTTAGACATATATATTCAGTTCTTACGCATATATATTCAGTTCTTACGCATATATATTCAGTTCTTACACATATATATTCAGTTTTACGCATATAATCAGTTCTTAAGCATACATATTGAGTTCTTACGCATATATAATCAGTTCTTAGACATACATATTCAGTTCTTACGAATATATATTCAGTTCTTACGCATATATATTCAGTTCTTATACATATATATTCAGTTTTACGCATATATATTCAGTTCTTACACATATATATTCCGTTCTTACGCTTATATATTCCTTTCTTACACATATATATTCCGTTCTTACACATATATATTCCGTTCTTACTCATATATATTCAGTTTTTACACATATATATTCAGTTCTTACACATATATATTCAGTTCTTACACATATATATTCCGTTCTTACACATATATATTCCGTTCTTACGCATATATATTCCATTCTTACACATATATATTCAGTTCTTAAGCATATATATTAAGTTCTTAAGCATATATATTCAGTTCTTATGCTTATATATTAAGTTCTTAGACATATATATTCAGTTGTTACGCATATATATTCAGTTCTAACGCATATATATTCAGTTCTTACACATATATATTCAGTTCTTACACATATATATTCCGTTCTTACACATATATATTCCGTTCTTAAGCATATATATTCCGTTCTTACACATATATATTCCGTTCTTACGCATATATATTCAGTTCTTACACATATATATTAAGTTTTACGCATATATATTCAGTTCTTAAGCATATATATTGAGTTCTTACGCATATATATTAAGTTCTTACGCATATATTTTCAGTTCTTAGTCATATATATTCGGTTCTTACGCATATATATTCAGTTCTTACGCATATATATTCAGTTATTACACATATATATTAAGTTTTACGCATATTTATTCAGTTCTTACGCATATATATTCACTTCTTACGCATATATGTTCAGTTCTTACGCATATATATTCAATTCTTACGCATATATATTCAGTTCTTACGGATATATATTCAGTTCTTAGACATATATATTCAGTTCTTACGCATATATATTCAGTTCTTACGCATATATATTCAGATGTTCAGTTCTTACACATATATATTCAGTTCTTACACATATATTTTCCGTTCTTACACATATATATTCAGTTCTTACACATATATATTCCGTTCTTACACATATATTTTTCGTTCTTACAAATATATTTTCCGTTCTTACGCATATGTATTTTGTTCTTACACATATATATTCCGTTCTTATAAATATATATTCCGTTCTTACGCATATATATTCAGTTCTTACTGATATATATTCAGTTCTTAGACATATATATTCAGTTCTTACGCATATATATTCAGTTCTTACGCATATATATTCCGTTCTTACACATATATTTTTCGTTCTTACAAATATATTTTCCGTTCTTACGCATATGTATTTTGTTCTTACACATATATATTCCGTTCTTATAAATATATATTCCGTTCTTACGCATATATATTCAGTTCTTACTGATATATATTCAGTTCTTAGACATATATATTCAGTTCTTACGCATATATATTCAGTTCTTACGCATATATATTCAGTTCTTACACATATATATTCAGTTTTACGCATATAATCAGTTCTTAAGCATACATATTGAGTTCTTACGCATATATAATCAGTTCTTAGACATACATATTCAGTTCTTACGAATATATATTCAGTTCTTACGCATATATATTCAGTTCTTATACATATATATTCAGTTTTACGCATATATATTCAGTTCTTACGCATATATATTCCTTTCTTACACATATATATTCCGTTCTTAAACATATATATTCCGTTCTTACTCATATATATTCTGTTTTTACACATATATATTCAGTTCTTACACATATATATTCAGTTCTTACACATATATATTCCGTTCTTACACATATATATTCCGTTCTTACGCATATATATTCCGTTCTTACACATATATATTCAGGTCTTCAGCATATATATTCAGTTCTTAAGCATATATATTCAGTTCTTACGCTTATATATTAAGTTCTTAGACATATATATTCAGTTGTTACGCATATATATTCAGTTCTTACGCATATATATTCAGTTCTTACACATATATATTCAGTTGCATATATATTCAGTTCTTACGCATATATATTCAGTTCTTACGCATATATATTCAGTTATTACGCATATATATTCAGTTCTTACACATATATATTCAGTTCTTACACATATATATTCCGTTCTAACACATATATATTCCGTTCTTAAGCATATATATTCCGTTCTTACACATATATATTCAGTTCTTACGCATATATATTCAGTTCTTATGCATATATATTCAGTTCTTACACATATATATTCAGTTTTACGCATATATATTCAGTTCTTACGCATATATATTCAGGTCTCACGCATATATATTCAGTTCTTACGCATATATATTCAGTTCTTACACATATATATTCAGTCTTACGCATATATATTCAGTTCTTACACATATATATTCAGTTCTTACACATATATATTCAGTATTTACACATATATATTCAGTTCTTACACATATATATTCCGTTCTTATACATATATATTCCGATCTTACGCATATATATTCCGTTCTTACACATATATATTCCGTTCTTACACATATATAATCCGTTCTTACACATATATATTCAGTTCTTACGCATATATATTCAGATCTTACACATATATATTCAGTTTTACGCATATATATTCAGTTCTTACGCATATATATTCAGTTCTTACGCATATATATTCAGTTCTAACACATATATATTCAGTTTTACGCAAATATATTCAGTTCATACGCATATATATTCAGTTCTTACACATATATATTCAGTTCTTACACATATATATTCAGTTCTTACACATATATATTCCGTTCTTACACATATATATTCCGTTCTTACGCATATATATTCCGTTCATACACATATATATTCCGTTCTTACACATATATATTCCGTTCTTACGCATATTTATTTAGTTCTTACACATATATATTCCCTTCTTACACATATATATTCAGTTCTGACACATATATATTCAGTTCTTACACATATATATTCAGTTCTTACACATATATATTCCGTTCTTACACAAATATATTCCATTCTTACGCATATATATTCCGTTCTTACACATATATATTTAGTTCTTACACATATATATTCAGTTCTTACACATATATATTCCGTTCTTAAACATATATATTACGTTCTTACGCATATATATTCCGTTCTTACACATATACATTCCGTACTTACACATATATATTCCGTTCTTACACATATATATTCAGTTCTTACACTTATATATTCATTTCTTACACATATATATTCACTTCTTACACATATATATTCCGTTCTTACGAATATATATTCCGTTCTTACACATATATATTTAGTTCTGACACATATATATTCAGTTCTTACACATATATATTCCGTTCTTACACATATATATTACGTTCTTACGCATATATATTCCGTTCTTACACATATACATTCCGTACTTACACATATATATTCCGTTCTTACACATATATATTCAGTTCTTACACTTATATATTCATTTCTTACACATATATATTCACTTCTTACACATATATATTCCGTTCTTTCGTTCTTACGCTTATATATTGCGTTCTTACACATATATATTCCGTTCTTACGCATATATATTCCGTTCTTACACATATATATTCCGTTCTTACACATATATATTCCGTTCTTACTCATACATATTCAGTTTTTATCATATATATTCAGTTCTTACACATATATATTCAGTTCTTACACATATATATTCCGTTCTTTCACATATATATTCCGTTCTTACGAATATATATTCCGTTCTTACACATATATATTCCGTTCTTACACATATATATTCCGTTCTTACTCATATATATTCAGTTCTTACGCATATATATTCAGTTCTTACACATATATGTTCAGTTCTTACACATATATATTCAGTTCTTACACATATATATTCCGTTCTTACACATATATATTCAGTTCTTACACATATATATTCCGTTCTTACACATATATTTTCCGTTCTTACAAATATATTTTCCGTTCTTACGCATATGTATTCCGTTCTTACACATATATATTCCGTTCTTATAAATATATATTCCGTTTTTACGCATATATATTCAGTTCTTACTGATATATATTCAGTTCTTAGACATATATATTCAGTTCTTACGCATATATATTCAGTTCTTACGCATATATATTCAGTTATTACACATATATATTCAGTTTTACGCATATAATCAGTTCTTAAGCATACATATTGAGGTCTTACGCATATATAATCAGTTCTTAGACATACATATTCAGTTCTTACGAATATATATTCAGTTCTTACGCATATATATTCAGTTCTTATACATATATATTCAGTTTTACGCATATATATTCAGTACTTACACATATATATTCCGTTCTTACGCTTATATATTCCTTTCTTACACATATATATTCCGTTCTTACACATATATATTCCGTTCTTACTCATATATATTCAGTTTTTACACATATATATTCAGTTCTTACACATATATATTCAGTTCTTACACATATATATTCCGTTCTTACACATATATATTCCGTTCTTACGCATATATATTCCGTTCTTACACATATATATTCATTTCTTAAGCATATATATTCAGTTCTTAAGCATATATATTCAGTTCTTACGCTTATATATTAAGTTCTTAGACATATCTATTCAGTTGTTACGCATATATATTCAGTTCTTACGCATATATATTCAGTTCTTACACATATATATTCAGTTGCATATATATTCAGTTCTTACGCATATATATTCAGTTCTTACGCATATATATTCAGTTCTTACGCATATATATTCAGTTCTTACACATATATATTCAGTTCATACACATATATATTCCGTTCTTACACATACATATTCCGTTCTTAAGCATATATATTCCGTTCTTACACATATATATTCAGTTCTTACGCATATATATTCCGTTCTTACACATATATATTAAGTTTTACGCATATATATTCAGTTCTTTAGCATATATATTGAGTTCTTACTCATATATATTAAGTTCTTACGCATATAGTTTCTGTTCTTAGTCATATATATTCGGTTCTTACGCATATATATTCAGTTCTTACGCATATATATTGAGTTATTACACATATATATTAAGTTTTACGCATATTTATTCAGTTCTTACGCATATATATTCAGTTTTTACGCATATATGTTCAGTTCTTACGCATATATATTCAGTTCTTACACATATATATTCAGTTCTTACGGATATATATTCAGTTCTTAGACATATATATTCAGTTCTTACGCATATATATTCAGTTCTTACGCATATATATTCAGTTCTTACACATATATGTTCAGTTCTTACACATATATATTCAGTTCTTACACATATATATTCCGTTCTTACACATATATATTCAGTTCTTACACATATATATTCCGTTCTTACACATATATTTTCCGTTCTTACAAATATATTTTCCGTTCTTACGCATATGCATTTTGTTCTTACACATATATATTCCGTTCTTATAAATATATATTCCGTTCTTACGCATATATATTCAGTTCCTACTGATATATATTCAGTTCTTAGACATATATATTCAGTTCTTACGCATATATATTCAGTTCTTACGCATATATATTCAGTTCTTACACATATATATTCAGTTTTACGCATATAATCAGTTCTTAAGCATACATATTGAGTTCTTACGCATATATAATCAGTTCTTAGACATACATATTCAGTTCTTACGAATATATATTCAGTTCTTACGCATATATATTCAGTTCTTATACATATATATCCAGTTTTACGCATATATATTCAGTTCTTACACATATATATTCCGTTCTTACGCATATATATTCCGTTCTTAAGCATATATATTCCGTTCTTACACATATATATTCAGTTCTTACGCATATATATTCAGTTCTTACGCATATATATTCAGTTCTTACACATATATATTCAGTTTTACGCATATATATTCAGTTCTTACGCATATATATTCCGTTCTCACGCATATATATTCAGTTCTTACGCATATATATTCAGTTCTTACACATATATATTCAGTCTTACGCATATATATTCAGTTCTTACACATATATATTCAGTTCTTACTCATATATATTCAGTTTTTACACATATATATTCAGTTCTTACACATATATATTCCGTTCTTATACATATATATTCCGATCTTACGCATATATATTCCGTTCTTACACATATATATTCCGTTCTTACACATATATAATCCGTTCTTACACATATATATTCAGTTCTTACGCATATATATTCAGTTCTTACACATATATATTAAGTTTTACGCATATATATTCAGTTCTTACGCATATAAATTCAGTTCTTACGCATATATATTCAGATCTTACGCATATATGTTCAGTTCTAACACATATATATTCAGTTTTTCGCAAATATATTCAGTTCTTACGCATATATATTCAGTTCTTACACATATATATTCAGTTCTTACACATATATATTCAGTTCTTACACATATATATTCCGTTCTTACACATATATATTCAGTTCTTACGCATATATATTCCGTTCATACACATATATATTCCGTTCTTACACATATATATTCCGTTCTTACGCATATATATTTAGTTCTTACGCATATATATTCCCTTCTTACACATATATATTCAGTTCTTACGCATATATATTCAGTTCTTACGCATATATATTCAGTTATTACACATATATATTCAGTTTTACGCATATAATCAGTTCTTAAGCATACATATTGAGGTCTTACGCATATATAATCAGTTCTTAGACATACATATTCAGTTCTTACGAATATATATTCAGTTCTTACGCATATATATTCAGTTCTTATACATATATATTCAGTTTTACGCATATATATTCAGTTCTTACACATATATATTCCGTTCTTACGCTTATATATTCCTTTCTTACACATATATATTCCGTTCTTACACATATATATTCCGTTCTTACTCATATATATTCAGTTTTTACACATATATATTCAGTTCTTACACATATATATTCAGTTCTTACACATATATATTACGTTCTTACACATATATATTCCGTTCTTACGCATATATATTCCGTTCTTACACATATATATTCATTTCTTAAGCATATATATTCAGTTCTTAAGCATATATATTCAGTTCTTACGCTTATATATTAAGTTCTTAGACATATCTATTCAGTTGTTACGCATATATATTCAGTTCTTACGCATATATATTCAGTTCTTACACATATATATTCAGTTGCATATATATTCAGTTCTTACGCATATATATTCAGTTCTTACGCATATATATTCAGTTCTTACGCATATATATTCAGTTCTTACACATATATATTCAGTTCATACACATATATATTCCGTTCTTACACATACATATTCCGTTCTTAAGCATATATATTCCGTTCTTACACATATATATTCAGTTCTTACGCATATATATTCCGTTCTTACACATATATATTAAGTTTTACGCATATATATTCAGTTCTTTAGCATATATATTGAGTTCTTACTCATATATATTAAGTTCTTACGCATATAGTTTCTGTTCTTAGTCATATATATTCGGTTCTTACGCATATATATTCAGTTCTTACGCATATATATTGAGTTATTACACATATATATTAAGTTTTACGCATATTTATTCAGTTCTTACGCATATATATTCAGTTTTTACGCATATATGTTCAGTTCTTACGCATATATATTCAGTTCTTACACATATATATTCAGTTCTTACGGATATATAT
>JAWPHD010026540.1:0-12575 GCA_037043455.1 Cyrtodaria siliqua | reverse complement strand
GAATAGGAAAGAACTTAGATACGCGATCTGATTAGTACATATATTATTATTCATAATAGTAATACTATAGAAATGTAAGAAAATTATTCTGGCTGTTGTTATGATTGTCTAATATGGATATGTTATAATTATTGCTGCAAACCTTATCAAGACACACGTTAATCGCAATTTTTCAAGTGAGCCCCAGAGTGTCATGTCACAAGCATGACAAGCCAACAATGCGTTCCACCGACTAAGTTTATCATATAGTATCCCTCCACAAACCCATCACCTCAGACAATAAACGTCACTCCCAGTAAATGCACCATATAAAACATACTTGTATGACATTCATCTGCCAAGGGACGTAATACGTGTACGGGAAAATAGGAGAAACACAGAGATAACTTAGATTTTTACGCGATCTTGATAGTAACTATGATTATTATTCATAATAGTACTACGTATAGAATATGTCCAATAAATTATCTGGCTAGTTGTTATGATTGTTAATATGACTATTGTTATAATTATTGCAGCAAACCTGTATCAAGACACAACGATAATCGCTTTTCAAGTGAGCCCAGAAGTTGCATGTACAAGCCATGACAAGCCAACAATGGATCCACCGTAAGTTTTTCATATGATATACGTACTTTCACAGATATCACAATTCAGAAAGAAACGGGCACTCTATGGCACGCAGAATGATACTTGTTGACATTTCATTGCCAAGGGACGTAATAGTGTACGGGAAAATAGGAGAAACACAGAGATAACTTAGATTTTTACGCGATCTGATAGTACATATGATTATTATTCATAATAGTAATACGTATAGAATATGTACAATATATCTGGCTTGTTGTTATGATTGTTAATATGACTATTGTTATAATATTGCAGCAAACCTGTATCAAGACACACGTTAATCGCTTTTCAAGTGAGCCCAGAAGTTGCATGTACAAGCCATGACAAGCCAACAATGCGTTCCACCGTAAGTTTTTCATATGTATACGCACTTCCAACAGATACGCACACGTCAGAAATGAAACGTGCACTCTATGGCACGCAGAATGATACTTGTTGACATTTCATTGCCAAGGGACGTAATACGTGTACGGGAAAATAGGAGAAACACAGAGATAACTTAGATTTTTACGCGATCTGATAGTACATATGATTATTATTCATAATAGTAATACGTATAGAATATGTACAATATTATCTGGCTTGTTGTTATGATTGTTAATATGACTATTGTTATAATTATTGCAGCAAACCTGTATCAAGACACAACGTTAATCGCTTTTCAAGTGAGCCAGAAGTTGCATGTACAAGCCATGACAAGCCAACAATGCGTTCCACCGTAAGTTTTTCATATGTATACGTACTTTCAACATATATGCACAAGTCAGAAATGAAACGGGCACTCTATGGCACGCAGAATGATACTTGTTGACATTTCATTGCCAAGGGACGTAATACGTGTACGGGAAAATAGGAGAAACACAGAGATAACTTAGATTTTACGCGATCTGATAGTACATATGATTATTATTCATAATAGTAATACGTATAGAATATGTACAATATTATCTGGCTTGTTGTTATGATTGTTAATATGACTATTGTTATAATTATTGCAGCAAACCTGTATCAAGACACAACGTTAATCGCTTCTCAAGTGAGCCCAGAAGTTGCATGTACAAGCCATGACAAGCCAACAATGCGTTCCACCGTAAGTTTTTCATATGTATACGTACTTTCAACAGATATGCACAAGTCAGAAATGAAACGGGCACTCTATGGCACGCAGAATGATACTTGTTGACATTTCATTGCCAAGGGACGTAATACGTGTACGGAAAATAGGAGAAACACAGAGATAACTTAGATTTTTACGCGATCTGATAGTACATATGATTATTATTCATAATAGTAATACGTATAGAATATGTACAATATTATCTGGCTTGTTGTTATGATTGTTAATATGACTATTGTTATAATTATTGCAGCAAACCTGTATCAAGACACAACGTTAATCGCTTTTCAAGTGAGCCCAGAAGTTGCATGTACAAGCCATGACAAGCCAACAATGCGTTCCACCGTAAGTTTTTCATATGTATACGTACTTCAACAGATATGCACAAGTCAGAAATGAAACGGGCACTCTATGGCACGCAGAATGATACTTGTTGACATTTCATTGCCAAGGGACGTAATACGTGTACGGGAAAATAGGAGAAACACAGAGATAACTTAGATTTTTACGCGATCTGATAGTACATATGATTATTATTCATAATAGTAATACGTATAGAATATGTACAATATTATCTGGCTTGTTGTTATGATTGTTAATATGACTATTGTTATAATTATTGCAGCAAACCTGTATCAAGACACAACGTTAATCGCTTTTCAAGTGAGCCCAGAAGTTGCATGTACAAGCCATGACAAGCCAACAATGCGTTCCACCGTAAGTTTTTCATATGTATACGCACTTCCAACAGATACGCACACGTCAGAAATGAAACGTGCACTTTATGGCACGCAGAATGATACTTGTTGACATTTCATTGCCAAGGGGACGTAATACGTGTACGGGAAAATAGGAGAAACACAGAGATAACTTAGATTTTTACGCGATCTGATAGTACATATGATTATTATTCATAATAGTAATACGTATAGAATATGTACAATATTATCTGGCTTGTTGTTATGATTGTTAATATGACTATTGTTATAATTATTGCAGCAAACCTGTATCAAGACACAACGTTAATCGCTTTTCAAGTGAGCCCAGAAGTTGCATGTACAAGCCATGACAAGCCAACAATGCGTTCCACCGTAAGTTTTTCATATGTATACGTACTTTCAACAGATATGCACAAGTCAGAAATGAAACGGGCACTCTATGGCACGCAGAATGATACTTGTTGACATTTCATTGCCAAGGGACGTAATACGTGTACGGGAAAATAGGAGAAACACAGAGATAACTTAGATTTTTTCGCGATCTGATAGTACATATGATTATTATTCATAATAGTAATACGTATAGAATATGTACAATATTATCTGGCTTGTTGTTATGATTGTTAATATGACTATTGTTATAATTATTGCAGCAAACCTGTATCAAGACACAACGTTAATCGCTTCTCAAGTGAGCCAGAAGTTGCATGTACAAGCCATGACAAGCCAACAATGCGTTCCACCGTATGTTTTTCATATGTATACGCACTTTCAACAGATATGCACACATCAGAAATGAAACGTGCACTCTATGGCACGCAGAATGATACTTGTTGACATTTCATTGCCAAGGGACGTAATACGTGTACGGAAAATAGGAGAAACACAGAGATAACTTAGATTTTACGCGATCTGATAGTACATATGATTATTATTCATAATAGTAATACGTATAGAATATGTACAATATTATCTGGCTTGATGTTATGATTGTAATATGACTATTGTTATCATTATTGCAGCAAACCTGTATCAAGACACAACGTTAATCGCTTCTCAAGTGAGCCAGAAGTTGCATGTACAAGCCATGACAAGCCAACAATGCGTTCCACCGTAAGTTTTTCATATGTATACGCACCTTTCAACATATATGCACACATCAGAAATGAAACGTGCACTCTATGGCACGCAGAATGATACTTGTTGACATTTCATTGCCAAGGGACGTAATACGTGTACGGGAAAATAGGAGAAACACAGAGATAACTTAGATTTTTACGCGATCTGATAGTACATATGATTATTATTCATAATAGTAATACGTATAGAATATGTACAATATTATCTGGCTTGTTGTTATGATTGTTAATATGACTATTGTTATAATTATTGCAGCAAACCTGTATCAAGACACAACGTTAATCGCTTCTCAAGTGAGCCCAGAAGTTGCATGTACAAGCCATGACAAGCCAACAATGCGTTCCACCGTAAGTTTTTCATATGTATACGTACTTTCAACAGATATGCACAAGTCAGAAATGAAACGGGCACTCTATGGCACGCAGAATGATACTTGTTGACATTTCATTGCCAAGGGACGTAATACGTGTACGGGAAAATAGGAGAAACACAGAGATAACTTAGATTTTTACGCGATCTGATAGTACATATGATTATTATTCATAATAGTAATACGTATAGAATATGTACAATATTATCTGGCTTGATGTTATGATTGTTAATATGACTATTGTTATCATTATTGCAGCAAACCTGTATCAAGACACAACGTTAATCGCTTCTCAAGTGAGCCCAGAAGTTGCATGTACAAGCCATGACAAGCCAACAATGCGTTCCACCGTAAGTTTTTCATATGTATACGCACTTTCAACATATATGCACACATCATAAATGAAACGTGCACTCTATGGCACGCAGAATGATACTTGTTGACATTTCATTGCCAAGGGACGTAATACGTGTACGGGAAAATAGGAGAAACACAGAGATAACTTAGATTTTTACGCGATCTGATAGTACATATGATTATTATTCATAATAGTAATACGTATAGAATATGTACAATATTATCTGGCTTGTTGTTATGATTGTTAATATGACTATTGTTATAATTATTGCAGCAAACCTGTATCAAGACACAACGTTAATCGCTTCTCAAGTGAGCCCAGAAGTTGCATGTACAAGCCATGACAAGCCAACAATGCGTTCCACCGTAAGTTTTTCATATGTATACGTACTTTCAACAGATATGCACAAGTCAGAAATGAAACGGGCACTCTATGGCACGCAGAATGATACTTGTTGACATTTCATTGCCAAGGGACGTAATCCGTGTACGGGAAAATAGGAGAAACACAGAGATAACTTAGATTTTTACGCGATCTGATAGTACATATGATTATTATTCATAATAGTAATACGTATAGAATATGTACAATATTATCTGGCTTGTTGTTATGATTGTTAATATGACTATTGTTATAATTATTGCAGCAAACCTGTATCAAGACACAACGTTAATCGCTTTTCAAGTGAGCCCAGAAGTTGCATGTACAAGCCATGACAAGCCAACAATGCGTTCCACCGTAAGTTTTTCATATGTATACGTACTTTCAACAGATATGCACAAGTCAGAAATGAAACGGGCACTCTATGGCACGCAGAATGATACTTGTTGACATTTCATTGCCAAGGGACGTAATACGTGTACGGGAAAATAGGAGAAACACAGAGATAACTTAGATTTTTACGCGATCTGATAGTACATATGATTATTATTCATAATAGTAATACGTATAGAATATGTACAATATTATCTGGCTTGTTGTTATGATTGTTAATATGACTATTGTTATAATTATTGCAGCAAACCTGTATCAAGACACAACGTTAATCGCTTCTCAAGTGAGCCCAGAAGTTGCATGTACAAGCCATGACAAGCCAACAATGCGTTCCACCGTATGTTTTTCATATGTATACGCACTTTCAACAGATATGCACACATCAGAAATGAAACGTGCACTCTATGGCACGCAGAATGATACTTGTTGACATTTCATTGCCAAGGGACGTAATACGTGTACGGGAAAATAGGAGAAACACAGAGATAACTTAGATTTTTACGCGATCTGATAGTACATATGATTATTATTCATAATAGTAATACGTATAGAATATGTACAATATTATCTGGCTTGATGTTATGATTGTTAATATGACTATTGTTATCATTATTGCAGCAAACCTGTATCAAGACACAACGTTAATCGCTTCTCAAGTGAGCCCAGAAGTTGCATGTACAAGCCATGACAAGCCAACAATGCGTTCCACCGTAAGTTTTTCATATGTATACGCACTTTCAACATATATGCACACATCAGAAATGAAACGTGCACTCTATGGCACGCAGAATGATACTTGTTGACATTTCATTGCCAAGGGACGTAATACGTGTACGGGAAAATAGGAGAAACACAGAGATAACTTAGATTTTTACGCGATCTGATAGTACATATGATTATTATTCATAATAGTAATACGTATAGAATATGTACAATATTATCTGGCTTGTTGTTATGATTGTTAATATGACTATTGTTATAATTATTGCAGCAAACCTGTATCAAGACACAACGTTAATCGCTTCTCAAGTGAGCCCAGAAGTTGCATGTACAAGCCATGACAAGCCAACAATGCGTTCCACCGTAAGTTTTTCATATGTATACGTACTTTCAACAGATATGCACAAGTCAGAAATGAAACGGGCACTCTATGGCACGCAGAATGATACTTGTTGACATTTCATTGCCAAGGGACGTAATACGTGTACGGGAAAATAGGAGAAACACAGAGATAACTTAGATTTTTACGCGATCTGATAGTACATATGATTATTATTCATAATAGTAATACGTATAGAATATGTACAATATTATCTGGCTTGTTGTTATGATTGTTAATATGACTATTGTTATAATTATTGCAGCAAACCTGTATCAAGACACAACGTTAATCGCTTTTCAAGTGAGCCCAGAAGTTGCATGTACAAGCCATGACAAGCCAACAATGCGTTCCACCGTAAGTTTTTCATATGTATACGTACTTTCAACAGATATGCACAAGTCAGAAATGAAACGGGCACTCTATGGCACGCAGAATGATACTTGTTGACATTTCATTGCCAAGGGACGTAATACGTGTACGGGAAAATAGGAGAAACACAGAGATAACTTAGATTTTTACGCGATCTGATAGTACATATGATTATTATTCATAATAGTAATACGTATAGAATATGTACAATATTATCTGGCTTGTTGTTATGATTGTTAATATGACTATTGTTATAATTATTGCAGCAAACCTGTATCAAGACACAACGTTAATCGCTTTTCAAGTGAGCCCAGAAGTTGCATGTACAAGCCATGACAAGCCAACAATGCGTTCCACCGTAAGTTTTTCATATGTATACGCACTTCCAACAGATACGCACACGTCAGAAATGAAACGTGCACTCTATGGCACGCAGAATGATACTTGTTGACATTTCATTGCCAAGGGACGTAATACGTGTACGGGAAAATAGGAGAAACACAGAGATAACTTAGATTTTTACGCGATCTGATAGTACATATGATTATTATTCATAATAGTAATACGTATAGAATATGTACAATATTATCTGGCTTGTTGTTATGATTGTTAATATGACTATTGTTATAATTATTGCAGCAAACCTGTATCAAGACACAACGTTAATCTCTTCTCAAGTGAGCCCAGAAGTTGCATGTACAAGCCATGACAAGCCAACAATGCGTTCCACCGTAAGTTTTTCATATGTATACGTACTTTCAACAGATATGCACAAGTCAGAAATGAAACGGGCACTCTATGGCACGCAGAATGATACTTGTTGACATTTCATTGCCAAGGGACGTAATACGTGTACGGGAAAATAGGAGAAACACAGAGATAACTTAGATTTTTACGCGATCTGATAGTACATATGATTATTATTCATAATAGTAATACGTATAGAATATGTACAATATTATCTGGCTTGTTGTTATGATTGTTAATATGACTATTGTTATAATTATTGCAGCAAACCTGTATCAAGACACAACGTTAATCGCTTTTCAAGTGAGCCCAGAAGTTGCATGTACAAGCCATGACAAGCCAACAATGCGTTCCACCGTAAGTTTTTCATATGTATACGTACTTTCAACAGATATGCACAAGTCAGAAATGAAACGGGCACTCTATGGCACGCAGAATGATACTTGTTGACATTTCATTGCCAAGGGACGTAATACGTGTACGGGAAAATAGGAGAAACACAGAGATAACTTAGATTTTTACGCGATCTGATAGTACATATGATTATTATTCATAATAGTAATACGTATAGAATATGTACAATATTATCTGGCTTGATGTTATGATTGTTAATATGACTATTGTTATCATTATTGCAGCAAACCTGTATCAAGACACAACGTTAATCGCTTCTCAAGTGAGCCCAGAAGTTGCATGTACAAGCCATGACAAGCCAACAATGCGTTCCACCGTAAGTTTTTCATATGTATACGCACTTTCAACATATATGCACACATCAGAAATGAAACGTGCACTCTATGGCACGCAGAATGATACTTGTTGACATTTCATTGCCAAGGGACGTAATACGTGTACGGGAAAATAGGAGAAACACAGAGATAACTTAGATTTTTACGCGATCTGATAGTACAGATGATTATTATTCATAATAGTAATACGTATAGAATATGTACAATATTATCTGGCTTGTTGTTATGATTGTTAATATGACTATTGTTATAATTATTGCAGCAAACCTGTATCAAGACACAACGTTAATCGCTTTTCAAGTGAGCCCAGAAGTTGCATGTACAAGCCATGACAAGCCAACAATGCGTTCCACCGTAAGTTTTTCATATGTATACGTACTTTCAACAGATATGCACAAGTCAGAAATGAAACGGGCACTCTATGGCACGCAGAATGATACTTGTTGACATTTCATTGCCAAGGGACGTAATACGTGTACGGGAAAATAGGAGAAACACAGAGATAACTTAGATTTTTACGCGATCTGATAGTACATATGATTATTATTCATAATAGTAATACGTATAGAATATGTACAATTTTATCTGGCTTGTTGTTATGATTGTTAATATGACTATTGTTATAATTATTGCAGCAAACCTGTATCAAGACACAACGTTAATCGCTTCTCAAGTGAGCCCAGAAGTTGCATGTACAAGCCATGACAAGCCAACAATGCGTTCCACCGTATGTTTTTCATATGTATACGCACTTTCAACAGATATGCACACATCAGAAATGAAACGTGCACTCTATGGCACGCAGAATGATACTTGTTGACATTTCATTGCCAAGGGACGTAATACGTGTACGGGAAAATAGGAGAAACACAGAGATAACTTAGATTTTTACGCGATCTGATAGTACATATGATTATTATTCATAATAGTAATACGTATAGAATATGTACAATATTATCTGGCTTGATGTTATGATTGTTAATATGACTATTGTTATCATTATTGCAGCAAACCTGTATCAAGACACAACGTTAATCGCTTCTCAAGTGAGCCCAGAAGTTGCATGTACAAGCCATGACAAGCCAACAATGCGTTCCACCGTAAGTTTTTCATATGTATACGC
This sequence comes from Cyrtodaria siliqua, assembly GCA_037043455.1. Taxonomy (NCBI): domain Eukaryota; kingdom Metazoa; phylum Mollusca; class Bivalvia; order Adapedonta; family Hiatellidae; genus Cyrtodaria; species Cyrtodaria siliqua. The sequence continues at coordinate 3,377 of JAWPHD010026540.1, read as the reverse complement.
ACTTTCAACATATATGCACACATCAGAAATGAAACGTGCACTCTATGGCACGCAGAATGATACTTGTTGACATTTCATTGCCAAGGGACGTAATACGTGTACGGGAAAATAGGAGAAACACAGAGATAACTTAGATTTTTACGCGATCTGATAGTACAGATGATTATTATTCATAATAGTAATACGTATAGAATATGTACAATATTATCTGGCTTGTTGTTATGATTGTTAATATGACTATTGTTATAATTATTGCAGCAAACCTGTATCAAGACACAACGTTAATCGCTTTTCAAGTGAGCCCAGAAGTTGCATGTACAAGCCATGACAAGCCAACAATGCGTTCCACCGTAAGTTTTTCATATGTATACGTACTTTCAACAGATATGCACAAGTCAGAAATGAAACGGGCACTCTATGGCACGCAGAATGATACTTGTTGACATTTCATTGCCAAGGGACGTAATACGTGTACGGGAAAATAGGAGAAACACAGAGATAACTTAGATTTTTACGCGATCTGATAGTACATATGATTATTATTCATAATAGTAATACGTATAGAATATGTACAATATTATCTGGCTTGTTGTTATGATTGTTAATATGACTATTGTTATAATTATTGCAGCAAACCTGTATCAAGACACAACGTTAATCGCTTTTCAAGTGAGCCCAGAAGTTGCATGTACAAGCCATGACAAGCCAACAATGCGTTCCACCGTAAGTTTTTCATATGTATACGCACTTCCAACAGATACGCACACGTCAGAAATGAAACGTGCACTCTATGGCACGCAGAATGATACTTGTTGACATTTCATTGCCAAGGGACGTAATACGTGTACGGGAAAATAGGAGAAACACAGAGATAACTTAGATTTTTACGCGATCTGATAGTACATATGATTATTATTCATAATAGTAATACGTATAGAATATGTACAATATTATCTGGCTTGATGTTATGATTGTTAATATGACTATTGTTATCATTATTGCAGCAAACCTGTATCAAGACACAACGTTAATCGCTTCTCAAGTGAGCCCAGAAGTTGCATGTACAAGCCATGACAAGCCAACAATGCGTTCCACCGTAAGTTTTTCATATGTATACGCACTTTCAACATATATGCACACATCAGAAATGAAACGTGCACTCTATGGCACGCAGAATGATACTTGTTGACATTTCATTGCCAAGGGACGTAATACGTGTACGGGAAAATAGGAGAAACACAGAGATAACTTAGATTTTTACGCGATCTGATAGTACATATGATTATTATTCATAATAGTAATACGTATAGAATATGTACAATATTATCTGGCTTGTTGTTATGATTGTTAATATGACTATTGTTATAATTATTGCAGCAAACCTGTATCAAGACACAACGTTAATCGCTTCTCAAGTGAGCCCAGAAGTTGCATGTACAAGCCATGACAAGCCAACAATGCGTTCCACCGTAAGTTTTTCATATGTATACGTACTTTCAACAGATATGCACAAGTCAGAAATGAAACGGGCACTCTATGGCACGCAGAATGATACTTGTTGACATTTCATTGCCAAGGGACGTAATACGTGTACGGGAAAATAGGAGAAACACAGAGATAACTTAGATTTTTACGCGATCTGATAGTACATATGATTATTATTCATAATAGTAATACGTATAGAATATGTACAATATTATCTGGCTTGTTGTTATGATTGTTAATATGACTATTGTTATAATTATTGCAGCAAACCTGTATCAAGACACAACGTTAATCGCTTTTCAAGTGAGCCCAGAAGTTGCATGTACAAGCCATGACAAGCCAACAATGCGTTCCACCGTAAGTTTTTCATATGTATACGCACTTCCAACAGATACGCACACGTCAGAAATGAAACGTGCACTCTATGGCACGCAGAATGATACTTGTTGACATTTCATTGCCAAGGGATGTAATACGTGTACGGGAAAATAGGAGAAACACAGAGATAACTTAGATTTTTACGCGATCTGATAGTACATATGATTATTATTCATAATAGTAATACGTATAGAATATGTACAATATTATCTGGCTTGATGTTATGATTGTTAATATGACTATTGTTATCATTATTGCAGCAAACCTGTATCAAGACACAACGTTAATCGCTTCTCAAGTGAGCCCAGAAGTTGCATGTACAAGCCATGACAAGCCAACAATGCGTTCCACCGTAAGTTTTTCATATGTATACGTACTTTCAACAGATATGCACAAGTCAGAAATGAAACGGGCACTCTATGGCACGCAGAATGATACTTGTTGACATTTCATTGCCAAGGGACGTAATACGTGTACGGGAAAATAGGAGAAACACAGAGATAACTTAGATTTTTACGCGATCTGATAGTACATATGATTATTATTCATAATAGTAATACGTATAGAATATGTACAATATTATCTGGCTTGTTGTTATGATTGTTAATATGACTATTGTTATAATTATTGCAGCAAACCTGTATCAAGACACAACGTTAATCGCTTTTCAAGTGAGCCCAGAAGTTGCATGTACAAGCCATGACAAGCCAACAATGCGTTCCACCGTAAGTTTTTCATATGTATACGCACTTCCAACAGATACGCACACGTCAGAAATGAAACGTGCACTCTATGGCACGCAGAATGATACTTGTTGACATTTCATTGCCAAGGGACGTTATACGTGTACGGGAAAATAGGAGAAACACAGAGATAACTTAGATTTTTACGCGATCTGATAGTACATATGATTATTATTCATAATAGTAATACGTATAGAATATGTACAATATTATCTGGCTTGATGTTATGATTGTTAATATGACTATTGTTATAATTATTGCAGCAAACCTGTATCAAGACACAACGTTAATCGCTTCTCAAGTGAGCCCAGAAGTTGCATGTACAAGCCATGACAAGCCAACAATGCGTTCCACCGTAAGTTTTTCATATGTATACGTACTTTCAACAGATATGCACAAGTCAGAAATGAAACGGGCACTCTATGGCACGCAGAATGATACTTGTTGACATTTCATTGCCAAGGGACGTAATACGTGTACGGGAAAATAGGAGAAACACAGAGATAACTTAGATTTTTACGCGATCTGATAGTACATATGATTATTATTCATAATAGTAATACGTATAGAATATGTACAATATTATCTGGCTTGTTGTTATGATTGTTAATATGACTATTGTTATAATTATTGCAGCAAACCTGTATCAAGACACAACGTTAATCGCTTTTCAAGTGAGCCCAGAAGTTGCATGTACAAGCCATGACAAGCCAACAATGCGTTCCACCGTAAGTTTTTCATATGTATACGTACTTTCAACAGATATGCACA
>JAWPHD010026539.1:0-12577 GCA_037043455.1 Cyrtodaria siliqua | reverse complement strand
CTTACAAATATATATTCAGTTCTAACGCATATATATTCAGTTCTTACACATATATATTCAGTTCTTACACATATATATTCCGTTCTAACGCATATATATTCCGTTCTTACGCATATATATTCCGTTCTTACGCATATATATTCCTTTCTTGGGCATATATATTCCGTTCTTATGGATATATATTCAGTTCTTACGCATTTATATTCCGTTCTTACGCATATATATTCAGTTCTTACACATATATTCAGTTCTTACGCATATATATTCCATTCTTACGCATATATATTCAGTTCTTACACATATATATTCAGTTCTTACACATATATATTCAGTTCTTACGCATATATATTGAGTTCTTACGCATATATATTCAGTTCTGACACATATATATTCAGTTATTACACATATATATTCAGTTCTTACATATATATATTCCTTTCTTACGCATATATATTCAGTTCTTACGCATTTATATTCCGTTCTTACGCATATATATTCAGTTCTTACACATATATTCAGTTCTTACGCATATATATTCCATTCTTACGCATATATATTCAGTTCTTACACATATATATTCAGTTCTTACACATATATATTCAGTTCTTACGCATATATATTCAGTTCTTACGCATATATATTCAGTTCTGACACATATATATTCAGTTATTACACATATATATTCAGTTCTTACATATATATATTCCATTCTTACGCATATATATTCAGTTCTTACACATATTTTCAGCTCTTACGCATATATATTCAGTTCTTACGCATATATATTCCGTTCTTACGCATATATATTCCGTTCTTACGCATATATATTCCGTTCTTACGCATATATATTCAGTTCTTACTCATATATTCAGTTCTAACGCATATATATTCAGTTCTTTCGCATATATATTTAGTTCTTACGCATATATATTCAGTTCACACGCATATATACTCCGTTCTTACGCATATATATTCCGTTCTTACGGATATATATTCAGTACTTACATATTTATATTCCGTTCTTACGCATATATATTCAGTTCTTACACATATATTCAGTTCTTACGCATATATATTTCGTTCTTACGCATATATATTCAGTTCTTACACATATATATTCAGTTCTTACACATATATATTAAGTTCTTACGCATATATATTCCGTTCTTACGCATATATATTCCTTTCTTACGCATATATATTCCGTTCTTACGCATATATATTCAGTTCTTACTCATATATTCAGTTCTAACGCATATATATTCAGTTCTTACGCATATATATTCAGTTCTTACGCATATATATTCAGTTCACACGGATATATACTCCGTTCTTACGCATATATATTCCGTTTTTACGGATATATATTCAGTTCTTACGCATTTATATTCCGTTCTTACGCATATATATTCAGTTCTTACACATATATTCAGTTCTTACGCATATATATTCCGTTCTTACGCATATATATTCAGTTCTTACACATATATATTCCGTTCTTACAAATATATATTCAGTTCTTACACATATATATTCCGTTCTTACGCATATATATTCCGTTCTTACACATATATATTCCGTTCTTACACATATATATTAAGTTCTTACACATATATATTCAGTTCTTACACATATATATTCAGTTCTTACACATATATAATCAGTTCTTACACATATATATTCAGTTCTTACACATATATATTTAGTTCTTACGCATATATATTCAGTTCTTACTCATATATTCAGTACTAACGCATATATATTCAGTTCCTACGCATATATATTCAGTTCTTACGCATATATATTCAGTTCACACGCATATATACTCCTTTATTACGCATATATATTCCGTTCTTACGGATATATATTCAGTTCTTACGCATTTATATTCCGTTCTTAGGCATATATATTCAGTTCTTACACATATATTCAGTTCTTACGCATATATATTCCGTTCTTACGCATATATATTCAGTTCTTACACATATATATTCAGTTCTTACACATATATATTCAGTTCTTACGCATATATATTCAGTTCTTCCGCATATATATTCAGTTCTGACACATATATATTCAGTTATTACACATATATATTCAGTTCTTACACATATATATGCCGTTCTTACGCATATATATTCCATTCTTAAGCATATATTCAGTTCTTACACATATATTTTCAGCTCTTACGCATATATATTAAGTTCTTACGCATATATATTCCGTTTTTACGCATATATATTCCGATCTTACGCATATATATTCAGTTCTTACACATAAAGATTCAGTTCTTTCACATATATATTCAGTTCTTACAAATATATATTCAGTTCTAACGCATATATATTCAGTTCTTACACATATATATTCAGTTCTTACACATATATATTCCGTTCTAACGCATATATATTCCGTTCTTACGCATATATATTCCGTTCTTACGCATATATATTCCTTTCTTGGGCATATATATTCCGTTCTTATGGATATATATTCAGTTCTTACGCATTTATATTCCGTTCTTACGCATATATATTCAGTTCTTACACATATATTCAGTTCTTACGCATATATATTCCATTCTTACGCATATATATTCAGTTCTTACACATTTATATTCAGTTCTTACACATATATATTCAGTTCTTACGCATATATATTGAGTTCTTACGCATATATATTCAGTTCTGACACATATATATTCAGTTATTACACATATATATTCAGTTCTTACATATATATATTCCATTCTTACGCATATATATTCAGTTCTTACACATATTTTCAGCTCTTACGCATATATATTCAGTTCTTACGCATATATATTCCGTTCTTACGCATATATATTCCGTTCTTACGCATATATATTCCGTTCTTACGCATATATATTCCGTTCTTGGGCATATATATTCCGTTCTTATGGATATATATTCAGTTCTTACGCATTTATATTCCGTTCTTACGCATATATATTCAGTTCTTACACATATATTCAGTTCTTACGCATATATATTCCATTCTTACGCATATATATTCAGTTCTTACACATATATATTCAGTTCTTACACATATATATTCAGTTCTTACGCATATATATTCAGTTCTTACGCATATATATTCAGTTCTGACACATATATATTCAGTTATTACACATATATATTCAGTTCTTACATATATATATTCCATTCTTACGCATATATATTCAGTTCTTACACATATTTTCAGCTCTTACGCATATATATTCAGTTCTTACGCATATATATTCCGTTCTTACGCATATATATTCCGTTCTTACGCATATATATTCCGTTCTTACGCATATATATTCAGTTCTTACTCATATATTCAGTTCTAACGCATATATATTCAGTTCTTTCGCATATATATTTAGTTCTTACGCATATATATTCAGTTCACACGCATATATACTCCATTCTTACGCATATATATTCCGTTCTTACGGATATATATTCAGTACTTACATATTTATATTCCGTTCTTACGCATATATATTCAGTTCTTACACATATATTCAGTTCTTACGCATATATATTTCGTTCTTACGCATATATATTCAGTTCTTACACATATATATTCAGTTCTTACACATATATATTAAGTTCTTACGCATATATATTCCGTTCTTACGCATATATATTCCTTTCTTACGCATATATATTCCGTTCTTACGCATATATATTCAGTTCTTACTCATATATTCAGTTCTAACGCATATATATTCAGTTCTTACGCATATATATTCAGTTCTTACGCATATATATTCAGTTCACACGGATATATACTCCGTTCTTACGCATATATATTCCGTTTTTACGGATATATATTCAGTTCTTACGCATTTATATTCCGTTCTTACGCATATATATTCAGTTCTTACACATATATTCAGTTCTTACGCATATATATTCCGTTCTTACGCATATATATTCAGTTCTTACACATATATATTCCGTTCTTACAAATATATATTCAGTTCTTACACATATATATTCCGTTCTTACGCATATATATTCCGTTCTTACACATATATATTTCGTTCTTACACATATATATTAAGTTCTTACACATATATATTCAGTTCTTACACATATATATTCAGTTCTTACACATATATAATCAGTTCTTACACATACATATTCAGTTCTTACAAATATATATTCCGTTCTTACGCATATATATACAGTTCTTACGAATATATTCAGTTCTTACGGATATATATTCAGTTCTTACACATATATATTCAGTTCTTACGCATATATATTCAATTCTTACACATATATATTCAGTTCGTTCTTACGCATATATATTCCGTTCTTACACATATATATTCAATTCTTACGCATATATATTCAGTTCTTACACATATATATTCAGTTCTTACACATATATATTCAGTTCTTACACATATATATTCAGTTCTTACACATACATATTCAGTTCTTACAAATATATATTCCGTTCTTACGCATATATATTCAGTTCTTACGAATATATTCAGTTCTTACGGATATATATTCAGTTCTTACACATATATATTCAGTTCTTACGCATATATATTCAATTCTTAAACATATATATTCAGTTCGTTCTTACGCATATATATTCCGTTCTTACATATATATATTCAGTTCTTACGCATATATATTCAGTTCTTACACATATATATTCAGTTCTTACACATATATATTCAGTTCTTACACATATATATTCAGTTCTTACACATATATATTCAGTTCTTAAACATATATATTCAGTTCTTACACATATATATTCCGTTCTTACGCATATATATTCCGTTCTTACGCATATATATTCCGTTCTTACGCATATATATTCCGTTCTTATGCAGATATATTCAATTCTTACGCATATATTCAGTTCTTACGCATATATATTCCGTTCTTATGCATATATATTCAATTCACACGCATATATACTCCGTTATTACGCATATATATTCCGTTCTTATGGATATATATTCAGTTCTTACGCATATATATTCAGTTCTTACGCATATATATTCAGTTCTGACACATATATATTCAGTTATTACACATATATATTCAGTTCTTACATATATATATGCCTTTCTTACGCATATATTCAGTTCTTACACATATTTTCAGCTCTTACGCATATTTATTAAGTTCTTACGCATATATATTCCGTTCTTACGCATATATATTCCGTTCTTACGCATATATATTCAGTTCTTACTCATATATTCAGTTCTAACGCATATATATTCAGTTCTTTCGCATATATATTCAGTTCTTACGCATATATATTCAGTTCACAAGCATATATACTCCGTTCTTACGCATATATATTCCGTTCTTACGGATATATATTCAGTACTTACATATTTATATTCCGTTCTTACGCATATATATTCAGTTCTTACACATATATTCTGTTCTTACGCATATATATTCCGTTCTTACGCATATATATTCAGTTCTTACACATATATATTCAGTTCTTACACATATATATTAAGTTCTTACGCATATATATTCCGTTCTTACGCATATATATTCCGTTCTTACGCATATATATTCCGTTCTTACGCATATATATTCAGTTCTTACACATATATATTCAGTTCTTACGCATATATATTCCGTTCTTACGCATATATATTCCGATCTTACGCATATATATTCAGTTCTTACACATAAAGATTCAGTTCTTTCACATATATATTCAGTTCTTACAAATATATATTCAGTTCTTACGCATATATTTTCAGTTCTTACACATATATATTCAGTTCTTACACGTATATATTCCGTTCTAACGCATATATATTCCGTTCTTACGCATATATATTCAGTTCTTACACATATATATTCAGTTCTTACACATATATATTTAGTTCTTACGCATATATATTCCGTTTTTACTCATATATATTCCGATCTTACGCATATATATTCAGTTCTTACACATAAAGATTCAGTTCTTTCACATATATATTCAGTTCTTCCAAATATATATTCAGTTCTTACGCATATATATTCAGTTCTTACACATATATATTCAGTTTTTACACATATATATTCCGTTCTAACGCATATATATTCGGTTCTTACGCATATATATTCCGTTCTTACGCATATATATTTCGTTCTTAGGCATATATATTCCGTTCTTACGCATATATATTCAGTTCTTAAACATATATACTCAGTTCTTACACATATATATTCAGTTCTTACACATATATATTCAGTTCTTACACATATATATTCAGTTCTTACACATATATATTCAGTTCTTACATATATATATTCAGTTCTTACGCATATATATTCAGTTCTTACTCATATATTCAGTACTAACGCATTTATATTCAGTTCCTACGCATATATATTCATTTCTTACGCATATATATTCAGTTCACACGCATATATACTCCGTTATTACGCATATATATTCCGTTCTTATGGATATATATTCAGTTCTTACGCATATATATTCAGTTCTTACGCATATATATTCAGTTCTGACACATATATATTCAGTTATTACACATATATATTCAGTTCTTACATATATATATGCCTTTCTTACGCATATATATTCCATTCTTACGCATATATTCAGTTCTTACCCATATTTTCAGCTCTTACGCATATTTATTAAGTTCTTACGCATATATATTCCGTTCTTACGCATATATATTCCGTTCTTACGCATATATATTCAGTTCTTACTCATATATTCAGTTCTAACGCATATATATTCAGTTCTTTCGCATATATATTCAGTTCTTACGCATATATATTCAGTTCAAAAGCATATATACTCCGTTCTTACGCATATATATTCCGTTCTTACGGATATATATTCAGTACTTACATATTTATATTCCGTTCTTACGCATATATATTCAGTTCTTACACATATATTCAGTTCTTACGCATATATATTCCGTTCTTACGCATATATATTCAGTTCTTACACATATATATTCAGTTCTTACACATATATATTAAGTTCTTACGCATATATATTCAGTTCTTACACATTTATATTCTGTTCATACCCATATATATTCCGTTCTTACGCATATATATTCCGTTTTTACGCATATATTCAGTTCTTACGCATATATTCAGTTATTACGCATATATACTCCGTTCTTACACATATATATTCAGTTCTTACACATATATATTCAGTTCTTACACGTATATATTCAGTTCTTACACATATATATTTAGTTCTTACGCATATATATTCCTTTCTTACGCATATATATTCCGTTCTTACGCATATATATTCCGTTCTTACACATATATATTCCGTTCTTAAGCATATATATTCAGTTCTTACACATATATATTCAGTTCTTACACATATATATTCAGTTCTTACACCTATATATTCAGTTCTTACTCATATATATTCCATTCTGACGCATATATATACCGTTCTTACACATATATATTCAGTTCTTACACATATATATTCAGTCCTTACAAATATATATTCAGTTCTTACACATATATATTCAGTTCTTACCCATATATTTTCCATTCTTACGCATATATATTCCGTTCTTAGGCATATATATTCTTTTTTTACGCATATATTCAGTTCTTACGCATATATTCAGTTCTTACGCATATATACTCCGTTCTTACACATATATATTCAGTTCTTACACATATATATTCAGTTTTTACACATATATATTCAGTTCTTACACATATATATTCAGTTCTTACACATATATATTCCGTTCTTACGCATATATATTCAGTTCTTACGCATATATTCAGTTCTTACGCATATATTTGCAGTTCTTACACATATATATTCAGTTCTTACACATATATTTTCAGTTCTTACACATATATATACAGTTCTTACACATATATATTCAGTTCTTACTCCTATATTCCGTTCTTACGCATATATATTCAGTTCTTACGCATATATATTCAGTTCTTACGTATATATTCAGTTCTTAAGCATTGATTTTCAGTTTTTACGCATATATATTCAGTTGTTACACATATATATTCAGTTCTTACACATATATATTCAGTTCTTACGCATATATATTCAGTTCTTACACATATATATTCCGTTCTGATGGATATATATTCAGTTCTTACACATATATATTCAGTTCTTACGCATATATATTCAGTTCTTTCGCATAAATATTCAGTCCTTACGCATATCTATTCCGTTTTTACACATATATATTCAGTTCTTACACATATATATTCCGTTCTTACGCATATATATTCCGTTCTTACGCATAGATAATCCGTTCTTACGCATATATATTCCGTTCTTACGCATATATATTCCGTTCTTACGCATATATATTCAGTTCTTAGGCATATATATTCCGTTCTTACGCATATATATTCAGTTCTTACACATATATATTCAGTTCTTACACATATATATTCAGTTCTTACACATATATATTCAGTTCTTACGCATATATATTCCGGTCTTACGCATATATATTCATTTCTTAAGCATATATATTCCGTTCTTACGCATATATATTCAGTTCTTAGGCATATATATTCCGTTCTTACGCATATATATTCAGTTCTTACACATATATATTCAGTTCTTACACATATATATTCAGTTCTTACGCATATATATTCAGTTCTTACACATATATATATTCAGATCTTACACATATATATTCAGTTCTTACACTTATATATTCAGTTCTTACACATATATACTCAGTTCTTACACATATATATTCCGTTCTTACGCATATTTATTCAGTTCTTACACATATATATTCAGTTCTTACACATATATATTCAGTTCTTACACATATATATTTAGTTCTTACTCATATATATTCCATTCTTACGCATATATTTTCCGTTCTTATACATATATATTCAGTTCTTACACATATATATTCAGTTCTTACACATTTATATTCAGTTCATACCCATATATATTCCGTTCTTACGCATATATATTCTGTTCTTACGCATATATATTCCGTTCTTACACATATATATTCAGTTCTTACACATATATATTCAGTTCTTACACATTTATATTCAGTTCATACCCATATATATTCCGTTCTTACGCATATATATTCCGTTCTTACGCATATATATTCCGTTTTTACGCATATATTCAGTTTTTACGCATATATTCAGTTCTTACGCATATATACTCCGTTCTTACACATATATATTCAGTTCTTACACATATATATTCAGTTCTTACACATATATATTCAGTTCTTACTCATATATATTTAGTTCTTACGCATATATATTCCGTTCTTACGCATATATATATTCCTTTCTTACGCATATATATTCCGTTCTTACACATATATATTCAGTTCTTACACATATATATTCAGTTTTTACACATATATATTCAGTTCTTACACATATATATTCAGTTCTTACACATATATATTCCGTTCTTACGCATATATATTCAGTTCTTACGCATATATTCAGTTCTTACGCATATATTTGCAGTTCTTACACATATATATTCAGTTCTTACACATATATTTTCAGTTCTTACACATATATATACAGTTCTTACACATATATATTCAGTTCTTACTCCTATATTCCGTTCTTACGCATATATATTCAGTTCTTACGCATATATATTCAGTTCTTACGTATATATTCAGTTCTTAAGCATTGATTTTCAGTTTTTACGCATATATATTCAGTTGTTACACATATATATTCAGTTCTTACACATATATATTCAGTTCTTACGCATATATATTCAGTTCTTACACATATATATTCCGTTCTGATGGATATATATTCAGTTCTTACACATATATATTCAGTTCTTACGCATATATATTCAGTTCTTTCGCATAAATATTCAGTCCTTACGCATATCTATTCCGTTTTTACACATATATCTTCAGTTCTTACACATATATATTCCGTTCTTACGCATATATATTCCGTTCTTACGCATAGATAATCCGTTCTTACGCATATATATTCCGTTCTTACGCATATATATTCCGTTCTTACGCATATATATTCAGTTCTTAGGCATATATATTCCGTTCTTACGCATATATATTCAGTTCTTACACATATATATTCAGTTCTTACACATATATATTCAGTTCTTACACATATATATTCAGTTCTTACGCATATATATTCCGGTCTTACGCATATATATTCATTTATTAAGCATATATATTCCGTTCTTACGCATATATATTCAGTTCTTAGGCATATATATTCCGTTCTTACGCATATATATTCAGTTCTTACACATATATATTCAGTTCTTACACATATATATTCAGTTCTTACGCATATATATTCAGTTCTTACACATATATATATTCAGATCTTACACATATATATTCAGTTCTTACACTTATATATTCAGTTCTTACACATATATATTCAGTTCTTACACATATATATTCCGTTCTTACGCATATTTATTCAGTTCTTACACATATATATTCAGTTCTTACACATATATATTCAGTTCTTACACATATATATTTAGTTCTTACTCATATATATTCCATTCTTACGCATATATTTTCCGTTCTTATACATATATATTCAGTTCTTACACATATATATTCAGTTCTTACACATTTATATTCAGTTCATACCCATATATATTCCGTTCTTACGCATATATATTCTGTTCTTACGCATATATATTCCGTTCTTACACATATATATTCAGTTCTTACACATATATATTCAGTTCTTACACATTTATATTCAGTTCATACCCATATATATTCCGTTCTTACGCATATATATTCCGTTCTTACGCATATATATTCCGTTTTTACGCATATATTCAGTTTTTACGCATATATTCAGTTCTTACGCATATATACTCCGTTCTTACACATATATATTCAGTTCTTACACATATATATTCAGTTCTTACACATATATATTCAGTTCTTACTCATATATATTTAGTTCTTACGCATATATATTCCGTTCTTACGCATATATATATTCCTTTCTTACGCATATATATTCCGTTCTTACGCATATATATTCCGTTCTTACGCATATATATTCAGTTCTTACGCATATATATTAAGTTTTTACACATGTATATTCCGTTCTTACGCATATATATTCCGTTCTTACGCAGAGATATTCCATTCTTACGCATATATATTCAGTTCTTACACATATATATTCAGTTCTTAAGCATATATATTCCGTTCTTACGCATATATATTCAGTTCTTACACATATATATTCAGTTGTTACACATATATATTCAGTTCTTACACATATATATTCAGTTCTTATTCATATATATTCCATTCTTACGCATATATATTTCGTTCTTACGCATATATATTTCGTTCTTACACATATATATTCAGTTATTACACATATATATTCAGTTCTTACACATATATATTCAGTTCTTATTCATATATATTCCATTCTTACGCATATATATTTCGTTCTTACACATATATATTCAGTTCTTACACATATATATTCAGTTCTTACACATATATATTCAGTTCTTACCCATATATATTCCGTTCTTACGCATATATATTCCGTTCTTACGCATATATATTCTTTTTTTACGCATATATTCAGTTCTTACGCATATATTCAGTTCTTACGCATATATTCAGTTCTTACACATATATATTCAGTTCTTACACATATATATTCAGTTCTTACACATATATATTCAGTTCTTACACATATATATTCAGTTCTTACACATATATATTCCGTTCTTACGCATATATATTCAGTTATTACTCATATATTCAGTTCTTACGCATATATATTCAGTTCTTACACATATATATTCAGTTCTTACACATATATTTTCAGTTCTAACACATATATATACAGTTCTTACACATATATATTCAGTTCTTACACATATATATTCAGTTCTTACGCATATATTCCGTTCTTACGCATATATATTCAGTTCTTACGCATATATATTCAGTTCTTACGCATATATTCAGTTCTGACGCATTGATTTTCTTTTTTTACGCATATATATTCAGTTGTTACACATATATATTCAGTTCTTACACATATATATTCAGTTCTTACGCATATATATTCAGTTCTTACACATATATATTCCGTTCTGATGCATATATATTCAGTTCTTTCGCATATATATTCAGTTCTTACGCATATATATTCCGTTCTTACACATATATATTCAGTTCTTACACATATATATTCCGTTCTTACGCATATATATTCCGTTCTTACGCATAGATATTCCGTTCTTACGCATATATATTCCGTTCTTACGCATATATATTCCGTTCTTACGCATATATATTCAGTTCTTAGGCATATATATTCAGTTCTTACACATATATATTCAGTTCTTACACATATATATTCAGTTCTTACGCATATATATTCCGGTCTTACGCATATATATTCATTTCTTACGCATATATATTCCGTTCTTACGCATATATATTCAGTTCTTACACATATATATTCAGTTCTTACGCATATATATTCCGGTCTTACGCATATATATTCAT
>JAWPHD010026538.1:0-12585 GCA_037043455.1 Cyrtodaria siliqua | reverse complement strand
CATATAGGACAAAACTTTAAAAAATCTTCTCTGAAACCACAAGGGACAGAGCTCTCATGTATTACATGTAGCATCAGCTTATGGTCCTCTACTAAGTTTGTTCAAATGATGACCCTGGGGTCAAATTTGTCCCCGCCCCGGGGGTCACAGTTTTACATAGACTTATATAGGATTTATTTTTTAAAATCTTCTTCTTGGAAACTGCAACAGCCAGAGGTTTGATATTTTGCATTTACTATAAGCTTATGGTCTTTTACCAAGTTTGTTCAAATGATGACCCTCGGGTCACATTTGGCCCCGCCCCAAGGGTCACAGTTTTACATAGGCTTGTATAGGGAAAAACTGAAAAAAATCTTCATCTCTGGAACCACATGGCACAGAGCTCTCATGTATTACATATAGCATCAGCTTATGGTCCTCTACTAAGTTTGTTCAAATGGTAACCCTGGGGTCAAATTTGTCCCCGCCCCGAGGGTCACAGTTTTACATAGACTTATATAGGATTTTTTTAAAAAAAAATCTTCTTCTCGGAAACTTCAAGAGCCAGAGGTTTGATATTTTTCATTTATTATAAGCTTATGGTCCTTTACCATCTTTGTTCAAATGGTGACCCTGGGGTCACATTTGGCCCCGCCCCAAGAGTCACATGTTTTACATAGACATGTATAGGAAAAAAGACTTAAAAAATCTTCTTCTTGGAAACTGCAAGAGCCAGAGGTCTAATATTTTGTGTAAGAACGGAATATATATGTGTAAGAACGGAATATGTACGTGTAAGAACGGAATATATATGTGTAAGAACTGAACATATATGTGTAAGAAATGAATATATATGCGTAAGAACTGAACATATATGCGTAAGAACTGAACATGTATACGTTAGAACTGAATATATATGCGTTAGAACTGAATATATATGCGTAAGAACGGAATATATATGTGTAAGAACGGAATATATATGTGTAAGAACGGAAAATGTACGTGTATGAACGGAATATATATGTGTAAGAACGGAATATATATGTGTATATATGTGTAAGAACGGAATATATATGTGTAAGAACTGAATATATATGTGTAAGAAGTGAATATATATGTGTAAGAACTGAATATATGTGTTAGAACGGAATATATATGTGTAAGAACGGAATATATATGTGTAAGAACGGAATATGTACATGTAAGAACGGAATATATATGTGTAAGAACTGAACATATATGTGTAAGAAATGAATATATATGCGTAAGAACTGAATATATATGCTAAAGAACGGAATATATATGCGTAAGAACTGAATATATATGTGTAAGAACTGAATATATATGTGTAAGAACTGAATATATATGCGTAAGAACTGAATATATATGCGTAAGAACGGAATATATATGCGTAAGAACGGAATATATATGTGTAAGAACGGAATATGTACGTGTAAGAACGGAATATATATGTGTAAGAACGGAATATATATGTGTAAGAACTGAATATATACGTGTAAGAACGGAATATATATGTGTAAGAACGGAATATATATGTTTAAAAACGAAATATATATGTGTAAGAACAGAACATATATGTGTAAGAAATGATTATATATGCGTAAGAACGGAATATATATGTGTAAGAACGGAGCATATATGTGTAAGAACGGAACATGTACGTGTAAGAACGGAATATATATGTGTAAGAACGGAATATATATGTGTCAGAATGGAATATATATGTGTAAGAACGGAATATATATGTGTAAGAACGGAATATGTACGTGTAAGAACGGAATATATAAGCGTAAGAACTCAATATATATGCGTAAGAACTGAATATATATGTGTAAGAACTGAATATATATGCGTAAGTTTTTGAATATATATGCGTAAGAACTGAATATATATGCGTAAAAACGGAATATATACGTGTAAGAACGGAATATATATGTGTAAGAACGGAATATACATGTGTAAAAACTGAATATATATGTGTAACAACTGAATATATATTTGTAAGAACTGAATATATATGTGTAATAACGGAATATGTATGTGTATTAACGGAATATGTACGTGTAAGAACTGAATATATATGTGTAAGAACTGAACATATATGTGTAAGAAATGAATATATATGCGTAAGAACTGAATATATATGTGTAAGAACTGAATATATGTGTTAGAACGGAATATATATGTGTAAGAACGGAATATATATGTGTAAGAACGGAATATGTACATGTAAGAACGGAATATATATGTGTAAGAACTGAACATATATGTGTAAGAAATGAATATATATGCGTAAGAACTGAATATATATGCTAAAGAACGGAATATATATGCGTAAGAACTGAATATATATGTGTAAGAACTGAATATATATGTGTAAGAACTGAATATATATGCGTAAGAACTGAATATATATGCGTAAGAACGGAATATATATGCGTAAGAACGGAATATATATGTGTAAGAACGGAATATGTACGTGTAAGAACGGAAAATATATGTGTAAGAACGGAATATATATGTGTAAGAACGGAATATATACGTGTAAGAACGGAATATATATGTGTAAGAACGGAATATATACGTGTAAGAACGGAATATATATGTGTAAGAACGGAATATATATGTGTAAGAACTGAATATATACGTGTAAGAACGGAATATATATGTGTAAGAACGGAATATATATGTGTAAAAACGAAATATATATGTGTAAGAACAGAACATATATGTGTAAGAAATGATTATATATGCGTAAGAACGGAATATATATGTGTAAGAACGGAGCATATATGTGTAAGAACGGAACATGTACGTGTAAGAACGGAATATATATGTGTAAGAACGGAATATATATGTGTAAGAATGGAATATATATGTGTAAGAACGGAATATATATGTGTAAGAACGGAATATGTACGTGTAAGAACGGAATATATAAGCGTAAGAACTCAATATATATGCGTAAGAACTGAATATATATGTGTAAGAACTGAATATATATGCGTAAGTTTTTGAATATATATGCGTAAGAACTGAATATATATGCGTAAAAACGGAATATATACGTGTAAGAACGGAATATATATGTGTAAGAACGGAATATACATGTGTAAAAACTGAATATATATGTGTAACAACTGAATATATATTTGTAAGAACTGAATATATATGTGTAATAACGGAATATGTATGTGTATTAACGGAATATGTACGTGTAAGAACTGAATATATATGTGTAAGAACTGAACATATATGTGTAAGAAATGAATATATATGCGTAAGAACTGAATATATATGTGTAAGAACTGAATATATATGCGTAAGAACTGAATATATATGCATAAGAACTGAATAAATATGCGTAAGAACTGAATATATATGTGTAAGAACTGAATATATATGCGTAAGAACTGAATATATATGCGTAAGAACTGAATATATATGCGTAAGAACTGAATATATATGCGTAAGAACTGAATATATATGCGTAAGAACTGAATATATATGCGTAAGAACTGAATATATATGTGTAAGAATGGAATATATATGTGTAAGAACGGAATATATATGTGTAAGAACTGAATATATATGTTTAAGAAGTGAATATATATGTGTAAGAAGTGAATATATATGTGTAAGAACGGAATATATATGTGTAAGAACTAAATATATATGTGTAATAAGTGAATATATATGTGTAAGAACTGAATATATACGTGTAAGAACGGAATATATATTTGTAAGAACGGAATATATATGTGTAAGAACGGAATATGTACGTGTAAGAACGGAATATATATGTGTAAGAACTGAACATATATGTGTAAGAAATGAACATATATGCGTAAGAACTGAACATTTATACGTTAGAACTGAATATATATGCGTTAGAACTGAATATATATGCGTAAGAACGGAATATATATGTGTAAGAACGGAAAATGTACGTGTATGAACGGAATATATATGTGTAAGAACGGAATATATATGTGTATATATGTGTAAGAACGGAATATATATGTGTAAGAACTGAATATATATGTGTAAGAAGTGAATATATATGTGTAAGAACTGAATATATGTGTTAGAACGGAATATATATGTGTAAGAACGGAATATATATGTGTAAGAACGGAATATGTACATGTAAGAACGGAATATATATGTGTAAGAACTGAACATATATGTGTAAGAAATGAATATATATGCGTAAGAACTGAATATATATGCGTAAGAACGGAATATATATGCGTAAGAACTGAATATATATGTGTAAGAACTGAATATATATGTGTAAGAACTGAATATATATGCGTAAGAACTGAATATATATGCGTAAGAACGGAATATATATGCGTAAGAACGGAATATATATGTGTAAGAACGGAATATGTACGTGTAAGAACGGAAAATATATGTGTAAGAACGGAATATATATGTGTAAGAACGGAATATATACGTGTAAGAACGGAATATATATGTGTAAGAACGGAATATATACGTGTAAGAACGGAATATATATGTGTAAGAACGGAATATATATGTGTAAGAACTGAATATATACGTGTAAGAACGGAATATATATGTGTAAGAACGGAATATATATGTGTAAAAACAGAACATATATGTGTAAGAAATGATTATATATGCGTAAGAACGGAATATATATGTGTAAGAACGGAGTATATATGTGTAAGAACGGAACATGTACGTGTAAGAACGTAATATATATGTGTAAGAACGGAATATATATGTGTAAGAATGGAATATATATGTGTAAGAACGGAATATATATGTGTAAGAATGGAATATGTACGTGTAAGAACGGAATATATAAGCGTAAGAACTCAATATATATGCGTAAGAACTGAATATATATGTGTAAGAACTGAATATATATGCGTAAGTTTTTGAATGTATATGCGTAAGAACTGAATATATATGCGTAAAAACGGAATATATACGTGTAAGAACGGAATATATATGTGTAAGAACGGAATATACATGTGTAAAAACTGAATATATATGTGTAACAACTGAATATATATTTGTAAGAACTGAATATATATGTGTAATAACGGAATATGTATGTGTATTAACGGAATATGTACGTGTAAGAACTGAATATATATGTGTAAGAACTGAACATATATGGGTAAGAAATGAATATATATGCGTAAGAACTGAATATATATGTGTAAGAACGGAATATATATGCGTAAGAACTGAATATATATTCGCAAGAACTGATTATATATCTGTAAGAACTGAATATATATGTGTAAGAATTGAATATATATGCGTAAGAACTGAATATATATGCGTAAGAACGGAATATATATGCGTAAGAACGGAATATATATGTGTAAGAACGGAATATGTACGTGTAAGAACGGAATATATATGTGTAATACCGGAATATATATGTGTAAGAAGTTAATATATATGTGTAAGAACTTAATATATATGTGTAAGAACGGAATATATATGTGTAAGAACGGAATAAATATGTGTAAGAACGGAATATATATGTGTAAGAACTGAATATATATATATATGTGTAAGAACTGAATATATATGTGTAAGAACTGAATATATATATGACAGAACTGAATATATTTGCGTAAGAACTGAATATATATGCGTAAGAACTGAATATATTTGCGTAAGAACTGAATATACATGCGTAAGAACTGAATATATATGCGTAAGAACTGAATATATATGCGTAAGAACGGAATATATATGCGTAAGAACTGAATATATATGCGTAACGACGGAATATATATTTGTAAGAACGGAATATATATGTGTAAGAACTGAATATATGTGTAAGAACGGAATATATGTGTAAGAATATATATGTGTAGGAACGGAATATATATGCGTAAGAACTGAATATATATGTCTAAGAACGGTATATATATGTGTATATATGTGTAAGAACGGATTATAAATGTGTAAGAACTGAATATATATGTGTAAGAAGTGAATATATATGTGTAAGATCTGAATATATATGTGTAAGAACGGAATATATATGTGTAAGAACGGAATATATATGTGTAAGAACGGAATATGTACGTGTAAGAACGGAATATATATGTGTAAGAACTGAACATATATGTGTAAGAAATGAATATATATGCGTAAGAACTGAATATATATGCGTAAGAACTGAATATATATCTGTAAGAACTGAATGAATTATATATGTGTAAGAACTGAATATATATGCGTAAGAACGGAAAATGTACGTGTAAGAACGGAATATATATGTGTAAGAACTGAACATATATGTGTAAGAGATGAATATATATGCGTTAGAACTGAATATATATGTGTAAGAACGGAATATATATGTGTATAAACTCAATATATATGCGTAAAACTGAATATATATGCGTAAGAACTGAATATATAAGCGTAAGAACTCAATATATATGCGTCAGAACTGAATATATATGTGTAAGAACGGAATATATATGTCTAAGAATGGAATATATATGTGTAAGAACTGAATATATATGTGTAAGAAGTAAATATATATGTGTAAGAAGTGAATATATATGCGTAAGAACTGAATAAATATGCGTAAGAACGGAATATATATGTGTAAGAACGGAATATATATGTGTAAGAACGGAATATGTACGTGTAAGAACGGAATATATATGTGTAATAACGGAATATATATGTGTAAGAAGTTAATATATATGTGTAAGAACTTAATATATATGTGTAAGAAAGGAATATATATGTGTAAGAACGGAATAAATATGTGTAAGAACTGAATATATATGTGTAAGAACTGAATATATATGTGTAAGAACTGAATATATATATGACAGAACTGAATATATTTGCGTAAGAACTGAATATATATGCGTAAGAACTGAATATATTTGCGTAAGAACTGAATATACATGCGTAAGAACTGAATATATATGCGTAAGAACTGAATATATATGCGTAAGAACGGAATATATATGCGTAAGAACTGAATATATATGCGTAACGACGGAATATATATTTGTAAGAACGGAATATATATGTGTAAGAACTGAATATATGTGTAAGAACGGAATATATGTGTAAGAATATATATGTGTAGGAACGGAATATATATGCGTAAGAACTGAATATATATGTCTAAGAACGGTATATATATGTGTATATATGTGTAAGAACGGATTATAAATGTGTAAGAACTGAATATATATGTGTAAGAAGTGAATATATATGTGTAAGATCTGAGTATATATGTGTAAGAACGGAATATATATGTGTAAGAACGGAATATATGTGTGTAAGAACGGAATATGTACTTGTAAGAACGGAATATATATGTGTAAGAACTGAACATATATGTGTAAGAAATGAATATATATGCGTAAGAACTGAATATATATGCGTAAGAACTGAATATATATCTGTAAGAACTGAATAAATTATATATGTGTAAGAACTGAATATATATGCGTAAGAACGGAAAATGTACGTGTAAGAACGGAATATATATGTGTAAGAACGGAATATTTATGTGTATATATGTGTAAGAACGGAATATATATGTGTGAGAACTGAATATATATGTGTAAGAAGTGAATATATGTGTAAGAACGGAATATATATGTGTAAGAACGGAATATATATGTGTAAGAACGGAATATGTACGTGTAAGAACGGAATATATATGTGTAAGAACTGAACATATATGTGTAAGAAATGAATATATATGCGTAAGAACTGAATATATATGCGTAAGAACTGAATATATATCTGTAAGAACTGAATATATATGTTTAAGAATTGAAGATATATGCGTAAGAACGGAATATATATGCGTAAGAACGGAATATATATGTGTAAGAACGGAATATGTACGTGTAAGAACGGAATATATATGTGTAAGAACTGAATATATGTGTAAGAACGGAATATATATGTGTAAGAACGGAATATATATTTGTAAGGACGGAATATGTACGTGTAAGAACGGAATATATATGTCTAAGAATGGAATATATATGTGTAAGAACTGAATATATATGTGTAAGAAGTAAATATATATGTGTAAGAAGTGAATATATATGTGTAAGAACGGAATATATATGTGTAAGAGCGGAATATATATGTGTAAGAACGGAATATATGTGTAAGAACGGAATATATATGTGTAAGAACTGAATATATATGTGTAAGTACTTAATATATATATGTGTAAGAACTGAATATATATGCGTAAGAACTGAATATATATGTGTAAGAACGGAATATATATGTGTAAGAACTGAATATATATGTGTAAGAAGTGAATATATATGTGTAAGAACTGAATATATGTTTAAGAACGGAATATATATGTGTAAGAACTGAACATATATGTGTAAGAAATGAATATATATGCGTAAGAACTGAATATATATGCGTAAGAACGGAATATATATGCGTAAGAACTGAATATATATCTGTAAGAACTGAATATATATGTGTAAGAACGGAATGTATATTTGTAAGAACTGAATATATATGCGTAAGAACGGAATATATATGCGTAAGAACGGAATGTATATGTGTAAGAACGGAATATGTACGTGTAAGAACGGAATATATATGTGTAAGAACGGAATATATATGTGTAAGAAAGGAATATATACGTGTAAGAAAGGAATATATATGTGTAGGAACGGAATATATACCTGTAAGAACGGAATATATATGTGTAAGAACTGAATATATGTTTAAGAACGGAATATATATGTGTAAGAACGGAATACATATGTATAAGAACGGAATATGTACGTGTAAGAACGGAATATATATGTGTAAGAACTGAACATATATGTGTAAGAAATGAATATATATGCGTAAGAACTGAATATATATGCGTAAGAACGGAATATATATGCGTAAGAACTGAATATATATCAGTAAGAACTGAATATATATGTGTAAGAACGGAATATATATGCGTAAGAACTGAATATATATGTGTAAGAAAGGGAATATATATGTGTATATATGTGTAAGAACGGTTTATATATGTGTAAAATCTGAATATATATGTGTAAGAACGGAATATATATGTGTAAGAACGGAATATATATGTGTAAGAACGGAATATGTACGTGTAAGAACGGAATATATATGTGTAAGAACTGAACATATATGTGTAAGAAATGAATATATATGCGTAACAACTGAATATATATATGTGTAAGAACTGAATATATATCTGTAAGAACTGAATAAATTATATATGTGTAAGAACTGAATATATATGCGTTAGAACGGAAAATGTCCGTGTAAGAACGGAATATATATGTGTAAGAACGGAATATATATGTGTATATATGTGTAAGAACGGAATATATATGTGTGAGAACTGAATATATATGTGTAAGAAGTGAATATATATGTGTAAGAACTGAATATATGTGTAAGAACGGAATATATATTTGTAAGAACGGAATATATATGTGTAAGAACGGAATATGTACGTGTAAGAACGGAATATATATGTGTAAGAACTGAACATATATGTGTAAGAAATGAATATATATGCGTAAGAACTGAATATATATGCGTAAGAACTGAACATATATGCGTAAGAACTGAATGTATATCTGTAAGAACTGAATATATATGTTTAAGAACTGAAGATATATGCGTAAGAACTGAATATATATGCGTAAGAACGGAATATATATGCGTAAGAACGGAATATATATGTGTAAGAACGGAATATGTACGTGTAAGAACGAAATATATATGTGTAAGAACGGAATATATATGTGTAAGAACGGAATATATACGTGTAAGAACTGAATATATATGTGTAAGAACGGATTATATATGTGTAAAAACGAAATATATATGTGTTAGAACAGAACATATATGTGTAAGAAATGTATATATATGCTTAAGAACGGAATATATATGTGTAAGAACGGATTATATATGTGTAAGAACGGAATATGTACGTGTAAATACGGAATATATATGTGTAAGAACGGAATATATATGTATATAAACGGAATATATATGAGTAAGAACGGAATATGTACGTGTAAGAACGGAATATACATGTGTAAGAACTGAACATATATGTGTAAGAAATGAATATATATGCGTAAGAACTGAATATATATGTGTAAGAACGGAATATATATGTATATAAACTCAATATATATGCGTAAAACTGAATATATATGCGTAAGAACTGAATATATAAGCGTATGAACTCAATATGTATGCGTAAGAACTGAATATATATGTGTAAGAACGGAATATATATTTCTAAGAACGGAATATATATGTGTAAGAAGTGAATATATATGTGTAAGAAGTGAATATATATGTGTAAGAACTGAATATATATGTGTAAGAGCGGAATATATATGTGTAAGAACGGAATATATATGTGTAAGTACGGAATATATGTGTAAGAACGGAATATATATGTGTAAGAAGTGAATATATATGTGTAAGAAGTGAATATATATGTGTAGGAACTGAATATATATGCGTAAGAACGGAATATATATGTGTAAGAACGGAATATATATGTGTAAGGACGGAAAATGTACGTGTAAGAACGGAATTTATATGTGTAAGAACGGAATATATATGTGTATATATGTGTAAGAACGGTATATATATGTGTAAGAACTGAATATATATGTGTAAGAAGTGAATATATATGTGTAAGAACTGAATATATGTTTAAGAACGGAATATATATGTGTAAGAACGGAATATATATGTGTAAGAACTGAACATATATGTGTAAGAAATGAATATATATGCGTAAGAACTGAATATATATGCGTAAGAACTGAATATATATGCGTAAGAACTGAATATATATCTGTAAGAACTGAATATATATGTTTAAGAACTGAAGATATATGCGTAAGAACTGAATATATATGCGTAAGAACGGAATATATATGCGTAAGAACGGAATATATATGTGTAAGAACGGAATATGTACGTGTAAGAACGAAATATATATGTGTAAGAACTGAACATATATGTGTAAGAAATGAATATATATGCGTAAGAACTGAATATATATGTGTAAGAACGGAATATATATGTATATAAACTCAGTATATATGCGTAAAACTGAATATATATGCGTAATAACTGAATATATAAGCGTAAGAACTCAATATGTATGCGTAAGAACTGAATATATATGTGTAAGAACGGAATATATATTTCTAAGAACGGAATATATATGTGTAAGAAGTGAATATATATGTGTAAGAAGTGAATATATATGTGTAAGAACTGAATATATATGTGTAAGAGCGGAATATATATGTGTAAGAACGGAATATATATGTGTAAGTACGGAATATATGTGTAAGAACGGAATATATATGTGTAAGAAGTGAATATATATGTGTAAGAAGTGAATATATATGTGTAAGAACTGAATATATATGCGTAAGAACGGAATATATATGTGTAAGAACGGAATATATATGTGTAAGGACGGAAAATGTACGTGTAAGAACGGAATATATATGTGTAAGAACGGAATAAATATGTGTATATATGTGTAAGAACGGTATATATATGTGTAAGAACTGAATATATATGTGTAAGAAGTGAATATATATGTGTAAGAACTGAATATATGTTTAAGAACGGAATATATATGTGTAAGAACGGAATATATATGTGTAAGAACGGAATATGTACGTGTAAGAACGGAATATATATGTGTAAGAACTGAACATATATGTGTAAGAAATGAATATATATGCGTAAGAACTGAATATATATGCGTAAGAACGGAATATATATGCGTAAGAACTGAATATATATCTGTAAGAACTGAATATATATGTGTAAGAACGGAATATATATGCGTAACAACTGAATATATATGCGTAAGAACGGAATATATATGCGTAAGAAAGGAATATATATGTGTAAGAACGGAATATGTACGTGTAAGAACGGAATATATATGTGTAAGAACGGAATATATATGTGTAAGAACGGAATATATACGTGTAAGAACGGAATATATATGTGTAGGAACGGAATATATACCTGTAAGAACGGAATATATATGTGTAAGAACGGAATATATATGTTTAAGAACGGAATATATATGAGTAAGAACGGAATATATATGTGTAAAAACGAAATATATATGTGTAAGAACAGAACATATATGTGTAAGAAATGAATATATATGCGTAAGAACGGAATATATATGTGTAAGAACGGATTATATATGTGTAAGAACGGAATATGTACGTGTAAGAACTGAATATATATGTGTAAGAACGGAATATATATGTGTAATAAAGGAATATATATGTGTAAGAACGGAATATATATGTGTAAGAACGGAATATGCACGTGTAAGAACGGAATATATATGTGTAAGAACTGAACATATATGTGTAAGAAATGAATATATATGCGTAAGAACTGAATATATATGTGTAAGAACGGAATATATATGTGTATAAACTCAATATATATGAATAAAACTGAATATATATGCGTAAGAACTGAATATATAAGCGTCAGAACTCAATATATATGCGT
>JAWPHD010026537.1:0-12588 GCA_037043455.1 Cyrtodaria siliqua | reverse complement strand
CAAGCTTGGTAGAACACACCATAAGCTTATAGTAAATGCAAAATATCAAACACCTGGCTCTTGCAGTTTCAGAGAAAAAGATTTTTAAGCTTTTCCCTATATAAGTCTATGTAAAACATGTGACCCATGCGGTGGGCAAAATGTGATCACAGGGTCGCCATTCGAACAAGCTTGATAGAGGATCATAAGCTTATAGTAAATGCAAAATATTAAACCTCTGGCCCAAGGTCACCATTTAGAACACACCATAAGCTTATAGTAAATGCAAAATATCAAACACCTGGCTCTTGCAGTTTCAGAGAAAAAGATTTTTAAGCTTTTCCCTATATAAGTCTATGTAAACATGTGACCCATGCGGTGGGCAAAATGTGACCACAGGGTCGCCATTCGAACAAGCTTGATAGAGGATCATAAGCTTATAGTAAATGCAAAATATTAAACGTCTGGCTCTTGTACTTTCAGAGAAGACGATTTTGTAAGCTTTTCCCTATATGTCTATGTAAAATATGTGACTGCTGGGGCGGGGCCAAATGTGATCGAAGGGTCTCCATTTGAACAAGCTTGGTAGCGGACCACAAGCTTATAGTAAATGGAAAATATTAAAGCTTTAGCTCTCGTAGTTTCAGAGCAGAATATTTTTTTTAACAATTTCCCTATACAAGTCTATTATTTGTAACACATGTGACCCCTCGGGCTGGGCCACATGTGACCACAAGCTTATAGCAAATGCAAAATATTAAACCTCTGGCTCTCGTAGTTTCAGAGAAGAAGATTTTTAAGTTTTTCACTACATAAGTCTATGTAAAATGACCCCCCACGGAGCAGGGCCATATTTGACGCTAGGGTCACCATTTGAATAAACTTGGTAGAGGTATGAGAGCTCTGCGCCTTATGGTTTCAGAGAAGAAGATTTTTAAAGTTTTTCAAAACATGCAAAATCTCCATATACAAACTTTTCTGACCTCGTGGACCTCATTTGAACAAATTTGATAGCTTCGGCCTTGGGGATTATTTTTAGGTTTCAAACTTTTATGGTAACGTCCGCCATCCTGGATGTCGCACCGACCTAATTTTAATAAATTTGAAAAGCATTCATCTAAGAATCATCCAAGTGAAGTTTTGCCAAAATTGGTTTAGGAGAAGTCGTTTGAAGCAAACGTTAACGACGCATGACGGAAGATGATGGATGAAGAGTGACCCCAAAATATGAAAAGTTATTACAGTTCTATTTATTCAACATAATCATTTAATAGCTCCATAACAGACATGCATTCAGTTTGATCAATGTCAAACACAAAAAAGATATTATTGGAACAAACACTGAAATAACATTTGGTGGAAATCAGAATCCATTTACTAAAGTTATTGTGCAAGCATGTTGATATTCCATTATCTTGATCTATTGCACTTCTATGTCTTTAATATCAAGATTTCTCAGTGAGAAAATATTCATAATCAGGCATATTAACCCCGACAGGCAAAATTACTCTATAAAACAGTTTATCTAAACTCTATCCAGGTGTTCAGGTCACATAAGTATGTATCTGTGCCAACTGAAGCAGGGCTTCTAAAATCGCCGGTTTGTCGGTCTGCAGACCGAATTCTGTTTCTCCGGACCGATTTTGTTTTCAAATCTCTGTTAAAATCGGTCCCAGATATTTTATCTATCGGTCGTTAAAAAATCTACAATTACCTTACACACTCCTTGAAATATGCCTTGCGGCAATATTCTTTGATCCATAACACGATTGTTTGTCACTCGCTGTGCGAAAGTAGGTCAATTTGGTCAATTTGGACTAAACCATTACCGATAGTAGGGAGTTTTCCGGAAGAGTCTATAGCCATGTAGCACGCCTTTGATGTGTGATCAGTGAAAGTATATCATGCGTTCTGTCGGTTCACTGAAGCGAGTGTTACCGTCTGTGATTTCTTTGATATACCGTTAGACGTAATGTGTTAGCCTGTTTGTTTGTGTCGGTTTGTTTTTTTAAGTGGCCAAAGCTGGGACTGAAATTAGTTTGCGTCATTAAAATACCGAGATGTGTTAATTGTTTGTTTGATTTTTTTTTTACAATAACTTTAAGTATAATATTAAGAAAAGTGATCAACCTGACACCGTTTTTTTTTTTTAAGTCGGACCGAAATTGTTTGCGTTAGTCGTAACATTGGTATTAATTAAGGTAATTGATGAAAAACGATATTACTCAAATTTATCCGCTAGTCCGCGCGTGTTAGTCCGCGTTTTATACCTACCCGGTTTATTAGACATTTCCCCCTTCATTTCCTCAAATGATCAACAATTTTAATATTGAGTGAAAATTATTCATTCAGTAAAGCGAAGACATGATGTCAGTCATTAAAATGTACAAATTGTGATAAAGTAAGTTAGAAATAATACAAATATAATACAAACATACATTTTAAATAGTTCTCTATATCAATGACTGAACGGAAAAAAATCATGTTGCAGCTGACATGGTGGGTGGGGTACGGCGATTTTAGTGATTTTTTCAAAATAAGCGCGATTCTTACGGCAGTTAAAACCTGGACCGATTTGCATTTTAAAATTTTAGAAGCCCTGAACTGAAGGTATAGTTTTATTAATGGGTTCTGAAAATACCCGTGACTGAATATGTGTAAAATGAATTACAAGTGGGTAACTTTAAATTCGATGCTCCTGTTTTAGGGTTTGGTCTGGCTGGTTATGTAAAGCCATTTATATTGTGTATATTGTGTATATTGTGTATATTGTGTATATTGTGTATACAGAGTTTAGATTTTCAAAATATGTAAGTTATTTCAGTAGGTTTAATCCGAGCCTTCTCTGATCCTAAAAGCCTTTCTTTTTTGTTTGTGGTTTCTTAGGGTCTAGTGAAAATGGAGGGATTACTATAAACACAAAGTCATGCACTTTCAACGCTGTTTGCGGTCGGGGCGATTTTATTATGAAAATTTAGCCTTATAAATCGGTCAATTAATGTTTATTAAACCAAGTTGCACTGATAAAACTCATCTTTATCGATTGTAGTGACACAATAAAACATTTATAAAAAAAGTACACTTTTATTTACTGCCATATACCGTATTTCCCTAATAGTAGCGGGGGTGCTCTTATTATGGTTTAAGTTTTCAGTATCTTTCCTGACTGTTCCTTTATAGAATTACTGTACGGCAACCTTTTACTATGACACTGGTATTGACTAAACCTAAACCCGACTGTATACTGAGTAAGTACATCGCTGTCATCACTCTGTATTTGTATGATACACATTTCCGTTGAACTTGACGATTACAACACTTGGTTGCGAATGAATTAAATAATAATAAATATAAACTAAATAGTAAATGAAAGAAAGGAGACCATACCGGTGCCATAGTAAAAAACTCCTGTAGTCATTTTACATATTAATTAAATTCCAGTGATATTCTCATGCATGGTGAAGGCATAATCAAATAATTCCACTGTCAACTGACAACATGGAGAGATTTTAGGAGTAGAAATTTAAAGATAAACAATTGGATATTGTTCAGAGAATTGTGAGTGTCAAAAGGAAAAGTTGGTCTTCATTTTGAAATTGTCTTAATTTTGCAGGAAATATTTATCACCGCCCCAGTCACAATCACGTGACTCTTGACCTGAATAATAACAAGTGTAGGAAATTTAATATGTTCTAACCTCATCTGAAAGAGTTGAATTACAACTTTAAAAAGATTAATATAACAAATATTTTGGTTCAGATAGGTAAATAAATATATTGATGATCTCTTTAGATGCTTGAAATGTTAATTCAGTGCATACTTTCTTAGATATATTGACTTAAAACCAAGAGGGTAGCTCCTCACCCCATGTTTTACTATAGGAACTGCTCTGACAGCCAGAAGAAATATAAAAAAAATCATAAAATGGGCTGTTAAGGTCAGAGAAGGCTCGGATTACAGTAGGTTTAGAAACGATGTACATATATTGTAAAATTTGGCGGTTGTTGGTGGGATTACGACTTTAACGAACTCCGGAGAAATAACTAACAGTGCACTTCTTTTTTGCAACTGAGTAATTAAGCGCAAGTCTTGGCACAACCGCAAATTTTGCCCATTCCAGGATTACTGTTTATGTAAATCAAAACGAACTTTGTCTGCTATTTAAATTATTGCTTATCATGGCAGATTTAATGTGTGATTTGGAAGGGGAACTGATAATGGAAATGTGCACATTATGTATATGTTAATATCTATTTTATTGTCTTTTTAGTTATTAGTTTTGAAGTGCCTCAAATAACTACTTTATTTTGCTTAGCCAAATTTGTAGTGGTCCTGGGGTTAACAACGTTGCGTTGTAGACCTTCTCGCTTCTCACCGCTGCGGGTTCGAATCCCACTGGGATTTTGTAGTGGTCTTGGGGTTAACAATGTTGCGTTGTAAACCTTCTCGCCTCTCACCGCTGCGGGTTCTAATCCCACTGGTAGCTCAACTTGTAAATGAATTGAATTGAATTGAATGTTGTTTAACGGCTCATCAACACAGTACAGGTTATTTAGAGCCACCCCAGAGAGAGGGGAAGGATACATATGAATCCGGGAACCTGCCCTACTCTTATTATTGAATAGATTCTATGGTTCTTTAAGGTGCTCGGTTGACAGACCGATACACGGGACCGCCTGGTTTACGTCCCCATCCGACGAACGAGGCTAAGGAAAAGTGTCTTGCCCAAGAACACACCGACGGAACTCAGTGGCACCACGGAGGATTGAACCCGGGGCCTCTGGTTACAAATCCACCGCGCTACCGACTGCGCCACGCCAGCCCTCTAACTTGTAAATGAGAAAGCGTCGATTCTTATGGATGGCGAGAGGTGTACAGTACAGTACTGGTTCTGCCCAGGGAAAATGGGGTGGTCTGCCTCTACCACATAAAAAAGACCTTCATATATAGCCCAAAATGTGCTAAAAATGATGTAAAACACCATTCAAACAATAAGCCATATCTCTTCAATCATACTTGAAGTATGCAATTTGGTTTGAATAACAATTAAAACCATAATTACATGTCACAAAACTGATATAAAATAAACCTTAAAATGTATTAGATTATAAGAAAACTCCTCACTCAGCAGTAGTCATAATGTCCTCTCATTGGTGATAAAAGATGTGAAGGATTTCTTATGATCGAATGCCAATCTCCACGCAGAGTTATCGTTCCTTGCACTCACATATATCTCTGCTACCTACTAAATTACAAGATTTTGGTAAAACCTGTTAAATTGGAATATGTTTGCCTGAAACTTATTTATTTCTTGTGTAAATATAATTTTCAGAATATCTGCAAATTAGATGTTGCAAGATTTGAAATAATGCATGAAAACAATTTAGTTTTAATTGGGACTATTTTACTGCAAATATAATACGCACTTAGGTCTCCTCAATCGAAACGCATATGTAAACATTTCAAACTGAAGCTCGATAGCAAAAAATTAACTCATAAAAATAAAAATAATAGGTCTAAATTTTATCTTTGCAGATCACGCAAAAAGATTTATTATAAACATCGTCATAACTTTTTTAAATAATCACATGACCTAACCGTTCGCCCTACTTCCTTTGACATTGACAGAGTCAAATGAAGAATGAGTGTACTCTGGGTAGAGATTGATCGAAGGCAGCAGCAGCTAATCACTCGGTATAATCAACAGCAATGATTTTGCTCACTGTCATTTTTAATTCTTCAAAAAAAAAAAAAAAAAAAAAAAAAATTATAAAAAAGTATGAAACACTATTAAAAATGTGTTTCAATTTTGGAAGTACTCAGTAGTATGTTTTACTATTTTTGCCTGGTGACGAGGCCATTTTCCATATAAAACAAAAAATAAAAAAATAAAATTTCACCGCCCCTATTTTGAACTAAATATGGATGAGATTAACTAGCAATTAATTTATTATGACCTAACTGCAACTTTGCTTTTTACAGAACATTATGGGATTTCCTTGGAATATATATGGAATTAAGTGTGCAGTATATACAATATATAGCAGAAATTCACGTGTCGCGTTTCTTTTTCCTTTCAGTATATATAACTTGAGAATCCAACCTCAGTATAGACACAATGTAAACGGCTTTAACCAGCCAGACCAAAACCCAAAACTGGAACATCGAATTAAGAGTTACCAACTCATAATTCATTTTACACATAGTCAATCACTGATGTTTTAAGTACCCATGAATAAACCTATACTTTTAATTGGAACATATGCATTATTTTATCACCTGAACATCTGGATCTATAGGTTTGTACAAATGACCTTTTTTTGTTGTGTAATTTTGTCTTAAGGCTTAAAAGAAAAAAGTGTTTGTTTCCGCTAACCTGACCGACCCTCTTATTTAGCTGACGACCCTAACTTTTTTCATTGCAAAAAAAAAAGAAGAAAAAAGTTAAACCCATGACCAAGGTTTCTTATGGAGATAAAAAATAATAAAAAAAAACCATTCCTCCAGTGAGATTTGAACCCCCGACCCCTGGGGTTTCTAGATATTGAAAAAGGGCCATAACCATGTATTATCTAGGCAGTAATACCTTCCCCAGTATTTTTTATCATATTAAAAGTATTTTTTCATTAACGAAAATAAGGTCATTAATAATAAAAATTAAAAAAATTAAAAATAAAAATTTAAATCTTTTTTCTTAGAAAGAAAAAAAAAAGTTAAACCCATGAACCAAGGTTTCTTATGAAGATAAAAAAAACAAAACAAAAAAACATTCCTCCAGTGAGATTTGAACCCCTGACCCCTGGGGTTTCTAGATATTGAAAAAGGGCCATAACCATGTATTATCTAGGCAGTAATACCTTCCCCAGTATTTTTTATCATATTAAAAGTGTTTTTTTCATTAACAAAAATAAGGTCATTAATAATAAAAAAAAAAGAAGATTTCCCTACCTACCTACCCAATTTTTTTCTGAAGCGGAAACAAACCATTTTTTGGCGGGTTAGTACCTTTAATGAAACAAACCTTCAAATAAAATCTGATGCAAACAGAAAACAGTTAAGATGAAAGTTTATGGACGAAGGGTAACAGATGCGGGCATGACGCCGAACAAATCATGCCTTTGGCCATTACAGAGCTATAATGATCTCAGTTTATTACAGTCCTGTGTCAAAAATGTTTAACACAGATTTCATTTGAAAACTCTTCCAAATCCCCAAGGATATAATTTACATGACTTGACAAACATAATGCAAATCTTACTTAACAAAAACATTTCTTATTATGTATACCAACTTCATGATAAAGAAATACAGCTCCCTGCAGACATAGCAAATTTTTCTTCACATACTTGCCTTAAAGATGAATGGCCACCCTTTGTCTAGTATTATCAATTAACAAATATCATATGAACATTTCTTGATAGTCCCGGAGAGAAACATATATTTAACATATAACAAGTTGTATGTAAAAATAAGTATTATTTGCCTGATGTAGATACTGCTTTTACCACTGCGAGACTGCACGGGGAAATGAGGTAAATCTCAGCTGCACAACTATTGCCAGATAATTACCTGTGGATTAATTTACCTGTACAAAGTTTTCTGTGTCATCAAATAAAATCTTATTCTCACTTTTCTCAGATATTGCAATGTGTGAATTGTAAATATCTAGTGTTGTGTATTGATTTCGATTTAAATAAACAAACATGTTCATGAAACAAAACATGGCCGGAGAACTTTAACCTCAACATATACTAAAGGAAAAAAGAAACTCGGGAATTTCCGTCTTATAATTTATATACTGCACACTTAGTTCCAAATAATATTCCAGAGAATCTGAAGATGTTTTGTTAAAAAAATGGTTGCAGTTAGTTTAAGAAAGGACAAAACTGTTCTTTTGCAGAATTTTTAATCACAGTTCACTTTGTAACATGAAATTCATACATGTTGAAGTTCTACTTTGAAAATTTGAGCCATTTTAGTACTGTATCTAAAGTTAAGAGATTACAAAATGTTACATCCTAAATCTGCTCACCTGCTTGAGCCAAACGCGTATTCTATCAATAATGAAACTTTGAAGCAGGGACGACTAAATTTCAAGCTGGGCGAGTAGATTTGATAAGTCGGTAGTCCGCCTGGGCGACTAGCTTTTTCGACAAGCTTAAGTCGATTTCCTCGGCATTATTCGTAAATGCGTTTACCCGTCTCGCATTTTTTCACCAAAGCCAATGAAATTGCATCATACAACCAGTTATCGACCACCAGCCAATGAAATCGCTCGTTACGTATTTTTCTTTACAATATGGCTGCGCCCGTGTTGTGACAATAACAATGCGTGATAACAATGTGGCGATACTTAGAGAACGTTGATCGCCCAAGTCAAGGCCCCAATCAAGGTGAAAAAAGAAAGTACAATCAAGAGTACGATAAATCTAAACGTAAACGTGAATTTCAGTCGGGATGGACAGAGAACAGGCCTTGGTTACAAAATACGGCAGGCGGTATGCAATGTCAATATTGTATTGCGCAAGGTCTTCCAAATTCTGATTATGAGTCTGACATTGATGAGCGTGCAGTTTTCACGCGTCTTTTGTGTTTTAATGAAAGAGATTAAATTTGTTAAAATCATGTTTGTTAATGTGTTTGTTAAGTGTCGAAAAGAAAAATACAGAAAATCTGTGCTCATAAATTTTCAGCTGGGCAACCAAAATCCAGAAGATGGTTGCCCGTTTGGGCAACCAAGCTTTAAAAGTTAGTTTCCATCCCTGTTGAAGGAATAATATTTAGTGTGTTATGTGTTGTTTAGTCTTTTTTCCGAAAAGAAAATCGAGTGATACATGGCTACATTGGGCCTAACAACAGCATATTATACATACAAAATATAGCGAAAATTCCCGAGTGCCATTTCTTTTTTCCTTTAGTATAAATCAGAATAATATTACTGGAATATTTGACAGTGAAAGATAACTTATCGCATCAAATCATTCAATAGAAGTCGGTGAAAATCAAAAACTGTTTTACTAAAGTTAAACAGACACAAGCATACATAAGAAGAGACTGAAATTCGCTTCATATTTAATAACCAATTAGAGTGAGAAATCCATAACATATCCCCTGCGAGAATTTCAAGAACCGTTCTTGAACTGTTCTTGCACCAGTTCTTGAACAAGTTCTAGAACTGTTCAAGAACGTTAAATGGCCGCTTCTAGAACAATAGTTCAAGAACCTCTGTTCAAGAAAAACAATAGTTCTTGAACTGTTCTAGAACAGAAATTCTTGAACTATTGTTGTTCTTGAATTGTTGTTTTCTTGAACTGTTCTTCTAGAAGCGACCGTTTAACGTTATTGAACTGTTCTAGAACTTTAAGTTTGTTTTTACAGATAAAGATCATGTTCACATTCCTTCTATAAAAATATGCAAAACATAACAATATGAGAAAGTAAGAGTTTAGCAAAAAAACAACAAAAAAAACAAATGTTTATTTATCCCACCCACCCCACCAAATATTGGCCAAGATTTTTCAGAAACGGCCGAGCAAAAGCATCTGCACAGTTGGCTCGCTAATACACTGCTTGGTGAAATGTTGCATATAATAGTGAAATTAAATAATATCTGCAAGGCTGAAAACCATTTTTCAATCAACAACAAGGTTAAATCCGCAAAAACACATGACAATAGGGGTTTGATTTTAAAATACTGTTTCTACTGGATACATTTAGAAATTTGCTCTTTCAAATATCGTCTTTCTATCTGTTTTCGACCACCATGTGATTTCGACCGACGGTGGAAATTACGTCTGCGCACGTTTATTATTCAAATTTCACCATCATTTTTTATGATCGTCTGCTAAATGAACAGTTCTTTAGAACAACAACAGAAAACATTTGCAAATAATATTTTTTTTAAGGCTACGGATAATTTTCCTAGATAGTTAATCCAGTGTTTTTGCCATTAAATGGGTAATATCAAGGGTCAAGGGGGGGGTTAATACATTTCCTAGTGACATGTGACCTAAATTTCTGACAAGCAGACCGACATGTGTTGAAAACAGCAAACAGCAGAAGACAATAATTTTAAAGCTCCACAGTATTAAAATCAAAGTGCTGAAGGCACTGATGGGCGGTGCTTTTTGTAAGTGATGGAATGGATGGGAAATGGAAGTGCTGTAAATGTAACTTCCATGGTTTGTTTTTTACATTCAGTGATGTTTCAGATGATTGATATTCATTACCAATTCCATATTTAAACATATTTTAGCTAACTCATATGGCCCGAATTAGCTTCCGTAGATTTGTTTCTGAGCAAGCTCTTCAGCGAGGCATAGTATATTATACAGAGTGGAGTCTTGGTGTGGAGTCTTGGTGTGGAGTGGAGTGAATAATTGGAGTGACCTTGGAGTCACATTTTGGAGTGACCTTGGAGTCAGATTTTTAGTGACTATTTTGGATAATTATCAATTTAATATTTTTGAATGACACCCCCCAAGGTGCACAGTTCCAAACATACTCAGTACAGCTGCATTGTCCCATGAGACATGTGCTAACCTTAATGTGAGGGACAGGCCTAAAAACAACATAAATGAACTTGGATACCCAAACATTAACCCCAGTATTGAAGCATTATGACCCTTTGGCCTGACATAAACCAGTCCCGAGTGACCAACTAATCTTAGGTCAGGACACTGACATCCAGTGTCAGGGGTATACAGGGTTCCAATATGTTCAGTATGTCAGTCATACCACAGAGACCTCTCTCAGCCTAACTGTTCCACAAACATGGATTATTTTAGAACATGTAGTAACAGTGCCCAAGTTAAAATTAGATGTGCAGTTTTAGAATTAGTTGTTGAAATTGGGTAGCTTAATAGACACATGCATTTTA
The DNA here is from genome assembly GCA_037043455.1 of Cyrtodaria siliqua. Lineage (NCBI taxonomy): Eukaryota > Metazoa > Mollusca > Bivalvia > Adapedonta > Hiatellidae > Cyrtodaria > Cyrtodaria siliqua. The sequence continues at coordinate 1,730 of JAWPHD010026537.1, read as the reverse complement.
AAGAATTATTTAATAAATAAATAAGTGTATGTGCAAATGAAGTAACCCATGTAAATGTATTAGTTTCTAAAATCTAAAAAGTTATTAATTGTAAGAGAAATTAAGACTTCGAGTTTAGACTAAAAAATTGACTCCAAAATATTCACTCTAAATTTGACTCCAAGGTCACTCCAAAATGTGACTCCAAGGTCACTCCAATTATTCACTCCACTCCACTCCAAGACTCCACACCAAGACTCCACTCTATATAATATACTATGCCCTTCAGCAGCACTTATTGTTCTATTTTTAGTAACATGATACACTTTCTATTGTCTGCTTGTATAACTGAGTTATAACCTTTTAACCAGATGATAAAAAGTTGACTTAGTGAAATTTTGATAAAATAGGTATGTATGACCTAAATAAATAATAAATTGCCTTTATTCTGAACATTGTTTCTTATTTAGATGTTTTTATACTGTAAGTAATGTAAGTATAGTCACAAAACACTTACTTTTAATCATTAAATTGTGCAAGGAAAATCTGTAGGTCAGGTGCCATTTCCCACCAAAAAATCAAAAGTTTGCATTTTATTTACACTCTTTGTCAGAATCACACTCAGGTCTTAAAAAGTTCTAGAACTATACAAATTCAAGAACCCAACTTCTTAAACTTGAAGGCTAGTTCAAGAACAGTTCTTAAGTTTATAGTACTTACTGGCAGATTTTTGCTTTAAATACATATGTGTGATTTTCCTTTATCAAATAGTAGCCTACTAATATTTAAATGATGATCACACACGAGACAAAAGGATCCATTTTAAAGATAAAGGCTGTAAAATAATAATTTTAGGTTGTCATCTATCGGTCCACACTTTGTAACCTAGTACATTTCAAATCCTTCTGTCAGTTTGGACCACACTTTTATTCATAAACTCAAGGATTCGGTATTTCCGTTTTAACCACTGATGGGGCTGAAAATCTTAAAAATTACATACCATCTCCATCATCATGGCACTCTTGTGGTTTGCCTAAAATAGTTCCTCAGTTGTGTCACAATACTGGGATGGTGATATATAAAAAGACATATAGTATAGTAGTGTATACACATCTGTACTGTCTGTACAATTTTAATCATGTTAACTGTTTAACCAATTTAGGGGAAAAGTCAGGTTTATCTGAGATCAAGAACCACTAAGGTTCAAGAACTTGCTTATACTCAGATTAATCAGTTTGGTTCTTGAACCACAAATAAGTTCATGAACTATACAAGTTCAAGAATCAACTTCTTGAACTTGAAGGCTAGTTCAAGAACAGTTCTTCAAGTTCTAAAACTGTTCTAGAACCAAGTGTTAGTTCACGAACCTTTACCAAGGGCAGAATCGCAAATCTTGAACCATTCTAGAACTAACGTCAGTTCTTGAACAGTTCTAGAACTAATATCAGTTCTTGAACATTAAAGTTCAAGAACTATACACGTTCTTGAACTTCAATACTAGTTCAAGAACAGTTCTTTAAGTTCTAGAACAGTTCTAAAATGTTCTAGAAATAACTGTTAGTTCTTGAACTTTTCTCGCAGGGGTTGTAACAAACAGTAATTCAGATATGTTTCTGTTAAAACCTTCAAACTGTGCAAACTTCAAGTTTAACTTGGAACTTACGATGGAATCTGAACACTATAGTCTATGCAAGTTTATGAAATAAAACAATATTCAAAGTAAAATAAAATATCAAAGAATATCAACATTC
>JAWPHD010026536.1:0-12594 GCA_037043455.1 Cyrtodaria siliqua | reverse complement strand
GGGACGTAATACGTGTACGGGAAAATAGGACAAACAGAGATAACTTAGATTTTTACGCGATCTGATAGTACATATGATTATTATTCATAATAGTAATACGTAAAGAATATGTACAATATTATCTGGCTTGTTGTTATGATTGTTAATATGACTATTGTTATAATTATTGCAGCAAACCTGTATCAAGACACAACGTTAATCGCTTCTCAAGTGAGCCCAGAAGTTGCATGTACAAGCCATGACAAGCCAACAATGCGTTCCACCGTAAGTTTTTCATATGTATACGTACTTTCAACAGATATGCACAAGTCAGAAATGAAACGGGCACTCTATGACACGCAGAATGATACTTGTTGACATTTCATTGCCAAGGGACGTAATACGTGTACGGGAAAATAGGACAAACAGAGATAACTTAGATTTTTACGCGATCTGATAGTACATATGATTATTATTTATAATAGTAATACGTATAGAATATGTACAATATTATCTGGCTTGTTGTTATGATTGTTAATATGACTATTGTTATAATTATTGCAGCAAACCTGTATCACGACACAACGTTAATCGCTTCTCAAGTGAGCCCAGAAGTTGCATGTACAAGCCATGACAAGCCAACATTGCGTTCCACCGTAAGTTTATCATATGTATACGTACTTTCAACAGATATGCACAAGTCAGAAATGAAACGGGCACTCTATGGCACGCAGAATGATACTTGTTGACATTTCATTGCCAAGGGACGTAATACGTGTACGGGAAAATAGGACAAACAGAGATAACTTAGATTTTTACGCGATCTGATAGTACATATGATTATTATTTATAATAGTAATACGTATAGAATATGTACAATATTATCTGGCTTGTTGTTATGATTGTTAATATGACTATTGTTATAATTATTGCAGCAAACCTGTATCAAGACACAACGTTAATCGCTTCTCAAGTTAGCCCAGAAGTTGCATGTACAAGCCATGACAAGCCAACATTGCGTTCCACCGTAAGTTTATCATATGTATACGTACTTTCAACAGATATGCACAAGTCAGAAATGAAACGGGCACTCTATGGCACGCAGAATGATACTTGTTGACATTTCATTGCCAAGGTACGTAATATGTGTACGATAAAATAGGACAAACAGAGATAACTTAGATTTTTACGCGATCTGATAGTACATATGATTATTATTCATAATAGTAATACGTATAGAATATGTACAATATTATCTGGCTTGTTGTTATGATTGTTAATATGACTATTGTTATAATTATTGCAGCAAACCTGTATCAAGACACAACGTTAATCGCTTTTCAGGTGAGCCCAGAAGTTGCATGTACAAGCCATGACAAGCCAACAATGCGTTCCACCGTAAGTTTTTCATATGTATACGCACTTTCAACAGATATGCACACATCAGAAATGAAACGTGCACTCTATGGCACGCAGAATGATACTTGTTGACATTTCATTGCCAAGGGACGTAATACGTGTACGGGAAAATAGGACAAACAGAGATAACTTAGATTTTTACGCGATGTGATAGTACATATGATTATTATTCATAATAGTAATACGCATAGAATGTGTACAATATTATCTTGCTTGTTGTTATGATTGTTAATATGACTATTGTTATAATTATTGCAGCAAACCTGTATCAAGACACAACGTTAATCGCTTTTCAGGTGAGCCCAGAAGTTGCATGTACAAGCCATGACAAGCCAACAATGCGTTCCACCGTAAGTTTTTCATATGTATACGCACTTTCAACAGATATGCACACATCAGAAATGAAACGTGCACTCTATGGCACGCAGAATGATACTTGTTGACATTTCATTGCCAAGGGACGTAATACGTGTACGGGAAAATAGGACAAACAGAGATAACTTAGATTTTTACGCGATGTGATAGTACATATGATTATTATTCATAATAGTAATACGCATAGAATGTGTACAATATTATCTGGCTTGTTGTTATGATTGTTAATATGACTATTGTTATAATTATTGCAGCAAACCTGTATCAAGACACAACGTTAATCGCTTTTCAAGTGAGCCCAGAAGTTGCATGTACAAGCCATGACAAGCCAACAATGCGTTCCATCGTAAGTTTTTCATATGTATACGCACTTTCAACAGATATGCACACATCAGAAATGAAACGTGCACTCTATGGCACGCAGAATGATACTTGTTGACATATCATTGCCAAGGGACGTAATACGTGTACGGGAAAATAGGACAAACAGAGATAACTTAGATTTTTACGCGATCTGATAGTACATATGATTATTATTCATAATAGTAATACGTAAAGAATATGTACAATATTATCTGGCTTGTTGTTATGATTGTTAATATGACTATTGTTATAATTATTGCAGCAAACCTGTATCAAGACACAACGTTAATCGCTTCTCAAGTGAGCCCAGAAGTTGCATGTACAAGCCATGACAAGCCAACAATGCGTTCCACCGTAAGTTTTTCATATGTATACGTACTTTCAACAGATATGCACAAGTCAGAAATGAAACGGGCACTCTATGGCACGCAGAATGATACTTGTTGACATTTCATTGCCAAGGGACGTAAAACGTGTACGGGAAAATAGGACAAACAGAGATAACTTAGATTTTTACGCGATCTGATAGTACATATGATTATTATTTATAATAGTAATACGTATAGAATATGTACAATATTATCTGGCTTGTTGTTATGATTGTTAATATGACTATTGTTATAATTATTGCAGCAAACCTGTATCAAGACACAACGTTAATCGCTTCTCAAGTGAGCCCAGAAGTTGCATGTACAAGCCATGACAAGCCAACATTGCGTTCCACCGTAAGTTTATCATATGTATACGTACTTTCAACAGATATGCACAAGTCAGAAATGAAACGGGCACTCTATGGCACGCAGAATGATACTTGTTGACATTTCATTGCCAAGGGACGTAATACGTGTACGGGAAAATAGGACAAACAGAGATAACTTAGATTTTTACGCGATCTGATAGTACATATGATTATTATTCATAATAGTAATACGTATAGAATATGTACAATATTATCTGTCTTGTTGTTATGATTGTTAATATGACTATTGTTATAATTATTGCAGCAAACCTGTATCAAGACACAACGTTTATCGCTTCTCAAGTGAGCCCAGAAGTTGCATGTACAAGCCATGACAAGCCAACAATGCGTTCCACCGTAAGTTTTTCATATGTATACGTACTTTCAACAGATATGCACAAGTCAGAAATGAAACGGGCACTCTATGGCACGCAGAATGATACTTGTTGACATTTCATTGCCAAGGGACGTAATACGTGTACGGGAAAATAGGACAAACAGAGATAACTTAGATTTTTACGCGATCTGATAGTACATATGATTATTATTCATAATAGTAATACGTATAGAATATGTACAATATTATCTGGCTTGTTGTTATGATTGTTAATATGACTATTGTTATAATTATTGCAGCAAACCTGTATCAAGACACAACGTTAATCGCTTCTCAAGTTAGCCCAGAAGTTGCATGTACAAGCCATGACAAGCCAACATTGCGTTCCACCGTAAGTTTATCATATGTATACGTACTTTCAACAGATATGCACAAGTCAGAAATGAAACGGGCACTCTATGGCACGCAGAATGATACTTGTTGACATTTCATTGCCAAGGTACGTAATATGTGTACGAGAAAATAGGACAAACAGAGATAACTTAGATTTTTACGCAATCTGATAGTACATATGATTATTATTCATAATAGTAATACGTATAGAATATGTACAATATTATCTGGCTTGTTGTTATGATTGTTAATATGACTATTGTTATAATTATTGCAGCAAACCTGTATCAAGACACAACGTTAATCGCTTTTCAGGTGAGCCCAGAAGTTGCATGTACAAGCCATGACAAGCCAACAATGCGTTCCACCGTAAGTTTTTCATATGTATACGCACTTTCAACAGATATGCACACATCATAAATGAAACGTGCACTCTATGGCACGCAGAATGATACTTGTTGACATTTCATTGCCAAGGGACGTAATACGTGTACGGGAAAATAGGACAAACAGAGATAACTTAGATTTTTACGCGATGTGATAGTACATATGATTATTATTCATAATAGTAATACGCATAGAATGTGTACAATATTATCTGGCTTGTTGTTATGATTGTTAATATGACTATTGTTATAATTATTGCAGCAAACCTGTATCAAGACACAACGTTAATCGCTTTTCAAGTGAGCCCAGAAGTTGCATGTACAAGCCATGACAAGCCAACAATGCGTTCCATCGTAAGTTTTTCATATGTATACGCACTTTCAACAGATATGCACACATCAGAAATGAAACGTGCACTCTATGGCACGCAGAATGATACTTGTTGACATATCATTGCCAAGGGACGTAATACGTGTACGGGAAAATAGGACAAACAGAGATAACTTAGATTTTTACGCGATCTGATAGTACATATGATTATTATTCATAATAGTAATACGTAAAGAATATGTACAATATTATCTGGCTTGTTGTTATGATTGTTAATATGACTATTGTTATAATTATTGCAGCAAACCTGTATGACGACACAACGTTAATCGCTTCTCAAGTGAGCCCAGAAGTTGCATGTACAAGCCATGACAAGCCAACATTGCGTTCCACCGTAAGTTTATCATATGTATACGTACTTTCAACAGATATGCACAAGTCAGAAATGAAACGGGCACTCTATGGCACGCAGAATGATACTTGTTGACATTTCATTGCCAAGGGACGTAATACGTGTACGGGAAAATAGGACAAACAGAGATAACTTAGATTTTTACGCGATCTGATAGTACATATGATTATTATTTATAATAGTAATACGTATAGAATATGTACAATATTATCTGGCTTGTTGTTATGATTGTTAATATGACTATTGTTATAATTATTGCAGCAAACCTGTATCAAGACACAACGTTAATCGCTTCTCAAGTTAGCCCAGAAGTTGCATGTACAAGCCATGACAAGCCAACATTGCGTTCCACCGTAAGTTTATCATATGTATACGTACTTTCAACAGATATGCACAAGTCAGAAATGAAACGGGCACTCTATGACACGCAGAATGATACTTGTTGACATTTCATTGCCAAGGTACGTAATATGTGTACGAGAAAATAGGACAAACAGAGATAACTTAGATTTTTACGCGATCTGATAGTACATATGATTATTATTCATAATAGTAATACGTATAGAATATGTACAATATTATCTGGCTTGCTGTTATGATTGTTAATATGACTATTGTTATAATTATTGCAGCAAACCTGTATCAAGACACAACGTTAATCGCTTTTCAGGTGAGCCCAGAAGTTGCATGTACAAGCCATGACAAGCCAACAATGCGTTCCACCGTAAGTTTTTCATATGTATACGCACTTTCAACAGATATGCACACATCAGAAATGAAACGTGCACTCTATGGCACGCAGAATGATACTTGTTGACATTTCATTGCCAAGGGACGTAATACGTGTACGGGAAAATAGGACAAACAGAGATAACTTAGATTTTTACGCGATGTGATAGTACATATGATTATTATTCATAATAGTAATACGCATAGAATGTGTACAATATTATCTGGCTTGTTGTTATGATTGTTAATATGACTATTGTTATAATTATTGCAGCAAACCTGTATCAAGACACAACGTTAATCGCTTTTCAAGTGAGCCCAGAAGTTGCATGTACAAGCCATGACAAGCCAACAATGCGTTCCATCGTAAGTTTTTCATATGTATACGCACTTTCAACAGATATGCACACATCAGAAATGAAACGTGCACTCTATAGCACGCAGAATGATACTTGTTGACATATCATTGCCAAGGGACGTAATACGTGTACGGGAAAATAGGACAAACAGAGATAACTTAGATTTTTACGCGATCTGATAGTACATATGATTATTATTCATAATAGTAATACGTAAAGAATATGTACAATATTATCTGGCTTGTTGTTATGATTGTTAATATGACTATTGTTATAATTATTGCAGCAAACCTGTATCAAGACACAACGTTAATCGCTTCTCAAGTGAGCCCAGAAGTTGCATGTACAAGCCATGACAAGCCAACAATGCGTTCCACCGTAAGTTTTTCATATGTATACGTACTTTCAACAGATATGCACAAGTCAGAAATGAAACCGGGCACTCTATGGCACGCAGAATGATACTTGTTGACATTTCATTGCCAAGGGACGTAATACGTGTACGGGAAAATAGGACAAACAGAGATAACTTAGATTTTTACGCGATCTGATAATACATATGATTATTATTTATAATAGTAATACGTATAGAATATGTACAATAATTATCTGGCTTGTTGTTATGATTGTTAATATGACTATTGTTATAATTATTGCAGCAAACCTGTATCAAGACACAACGTTAATCGCTTCTCAAGTGAGCCCAGAAGTCTGCATGTACAAGCCATGACAAGCCAACATTGCGTTCCACCGTAAGTTTATCATATGTATACGTACTTTCAACAGATATGCACAAGTCAGAAATGAAACGGGCACTCTATGGCACGCAGAATGATACTTGTTGACATTTCATTGCCAAGGGACGTAATACGTGTACGGGAAAATAGGACAAACAGAGATAACTTAGATTTTTACGCGATCTGATAGTACATATGAGATTATTATTCATAATAGTAATACGTATAGAATATGTACAATATTATCTGTCTTGTTGTTATGATTGTTAATATGACTATTGTTATAATTATTGCAGCAAACCTGTATCAAGACACAACGTTAATCGCTTCTCAAGTGAGCCCAGAAGTTGCATGTACAAGCCATGACAAGCCAAACATTGCGTTCCACCGTAAGTTTATCATATGTATACGTACTTTCAACAGATATGCACAAGTCAGAAATGAAACGGGCACTCTATGGCACGCAGAATGATACTTGTTGACATTTCATTGCCAAGGGGACGTAATACGTGTACGGGAAAATAGGACAAACAGAGATAACTTAGATTTTTACGCGATCTGATAGTACATATGATTATTATTCATAATAGTAATACGTATAGAATATGTACAATATTATCTGTCTTGTTGTTATGATTGTTAATATGACTATTGTTATAATTATTGCAGCAAACCTGTATCAAGACACAACGTTTATCGCTTCTCAAGTGAGCCCAGAAGTTGCATGTACAAGCCATGACAAGCCAACAATGCGTTCCACCGTAAGTTTTTCATATGTATACGTACTTTCAACAGATATGCACAAGTCAGAAATGAAACGGGCACTCTATGGCACGCAGAATGATACTTGTTGACATTTCATTGCCAAGGGACGTAATACGTGTACGGGAAAATAGGACAAACAGAGATAACCTTAGATTTTTTACGCGAGTCTGATAGTACATATGATTATTATTCATAATAGTAATACGTATAGAATATGTACAATATTATCTGGCTTGTTGTTATGATTGTTAATATGACTATTGTTACAATTATTGCAGCAAACCTGTATCAAGACACAACGTTAATCGCTTCTCAAGTGAGCCCAGAAGTTGCATGTACACGCCATGACAAGCCAACAATGCGTTCCACCGTAAGTTTTTCATATGTATACGTACTTTCAACAGATATGCACAAGTCAGAAATGAAACGGGCACTCTATGGCACGCAGAGAATGATACTTGTTGACATTCCATTGCCAAGGGACGTAATACGTGTACGGGAAAATAGGACAAACAGAGATAACTTAGATTTTTACGCGATCTGATAGTACATATGATTATTATTCATAATAGTAATACGTATAGAATATGTACAATATTATCTGTCTTGTTGTTATGATTGTTAATATGACTATTGTTATAATTATTGCAGCAAACCTGTATCAAGACACAACGTTAATCGCTTCTCAAGTGAGCCCAGAAGTTGCATGTACAAGCCATGACAAGCCAACATTGCGTTCCACCGTAAGTTTATCATATGTATACGTACTTTCAACAGATATGCACAAGTCAGAAATGAAACGGGCACTCTATGGCACGCAGAATGATACTTGTTGACATTTCATTGCCAAGGGACGTAATACGTGTACGGGAAAATAGGACAAACAGAGATAACTTAGATTTTTACGCGATCTGATAGTACATATGATTATTATTCATAATAGTAATACGTATAGATTATGTACAATATTATCTGTCTTGTTGTTATGATTGTTAATATGACTATTGTTATAATTATTGCAGCAAACCTGTATCAAGACACAACGTTTATCGCTTCTCAAGTGAGCCCAGAAGTTGCATGTACAAGCCATGACAAGCCAACAATGCGTTCCACCGTAAGTTTTTCATATGTATACGTACTTTCAACAGATATGCACAAGTCAGAAATGAAACGGGCACTCTATGGCACGCAGAATGATACTTGTTGACATTTCATTGCCAAGGGACGTAATACGTGTACGGGAAAATAGGACAAACAGAGATAACTTAGATTTTTACGCGATCTGATACGTACATATGATTATTATTCATAATAGTAATACGTATAGAATATGTACAATATTATCTGGCTTGTTGGTTATGATTGTTAATATGACTATTGTTACAATTATTGCAGCATAACCTGTATCAAGACACAACGTTAATCGCTTCTCAAGTGAGCCCAGAAGTTGCATGTACACGCCATGACAAGCCAACAATGCGTTCCACCGTAAGTTTTTCATATGTATACGTACTTTCAACAGATATGCACAAGTCAGAAATGAAACGGGCACTCTATGGCACGCAGAATGATACTTGTTGACATTCCATTGCCAAGGGACGTTAATACGTGTACGGGAAAATAGGGACAAACAGAGATAACTTAGATTTTTACGCGATCTGATAGTACATATGATTATTATTCATAATAGTAATACGTAAAGAATATGTACAATATTATCTGGCTTGTTGTTATGATTGTTAATATGACTATTGTTGTATCAAGACACAACGTTAATCGCTTCTCAAGTGAGCCCAGAAGTTGCATGTACACGCCATGACAAGCCAACAATGCGTTCCACCGTAAGTTTTTCATATGTATACGTACTTTCAACAGATATGCACAAGTCAGAATGAAACGGGCACTCTATGGCACGCAGAATGATACTTGTTGACATTCCATTGCCAAGGGACGTAATACGTGTACGGGAAAATAGGACAAACAGAGATACTTAGATTTTTACGCGATCTGATAGTACATATGATTATTATTCATAATAGTAATACGTAAAGAATATGTACAATATTATCTGGCTTGTTGTTATGATTGTTAATATGACTATTGTTATAATTATTGCAGCAAACCTGTATCAAGACACAACGTTAATCGCTTCTCAAGTGAGCCCAGAAGTTGCATGTACAAGCCATGACAAGCCAACAATGCGTTCCACCGTAAGTTTTTCATATGTATACGTACTTTCAACAGATATGCACAAGTCAGAAATGAAACGGGCACTCTATGGCACGCAGAATGATACTTGTTGACATTTCATTGCCAAGGGACGTAATACGTGTACGGGAAAATAGGACAAACAGAGATAACTTAGATTTTTACGCGATCTGATAGTACATATGATTATTATTTATAATAGTAATACGTATAGAATTGTACAATATTATCTGGCTTGTTGTTATGATTGTTAATATGACTATTGTTATAATTATTGCAGCAACCTGTATCACGACACAACGTTAATCGCTTCTCAAGTGAGCCCAGAAGTTGCATGTACAAGCCATGACAAGCCAACATTGCGTTCCACCGTAAGTTTATCATATGTATACGTACTTTCAACAGATATGCACAAGTCAGAAATGAAACGGGCACTCTATGGCACGCAGAATGATACTTGTTGACATTTCATTGCCAAGGGACGTAATACGTGTACGGGAAAATAGGACAAACAGAGATAACTTAGATTTTTACGCGATCTGATAGTACATATGATTATTATTTATAATAGTAATACGTATAGAATATGTACAATATTATCTGGCTTGTTGTTATGATTGTTAATATGACTATTGTTATAATTATTGCAGCAAACCTGTATCAAGACACAACGTAATCGCTTCTCAAGTGAGCCCAGAAGTTGCATGTACAAGCCATGACAAGCCAACATTGCGTTCCACCGTAAGTTTATCATATGTATACGTACTTTCAACAGATATGCACAAGTCAGAAATGAAACGGGCACTCTATGGCACGCAGAATGATACTTGTTGACATTTCATTGCCAAGGTACGTAATATGTGTACGAGAAAATAGGACAAACAGAGATAACTTAGATTTTTACGCGATCTGATAGTACATATGATTATATTCATAATAGTAATACGTATAGAATATGTACAATATTATCTGGCTTGTTGTTATGATTGTTAATATGACTATTGTTATAATTATTGCAGCAAACCTGTATCAAGACACAACGTTAATCGCTTTTCAGGTGAGCCCAGAAGTTGCATGTACAAGCATGACAAGCCAACAATGCGTTCCATCGTAAGTTTTTCATATGTATACGCACTTTCAACAGATATGCACACATCAGAAATGAAACGTGCACTCTATGGCACGCAGAATGATACTTGTTGACATATCATTGCCAAGGGACGTAATACGTGTACGGGAAAATAGGACAAACAGAGATAACTTAGATTTTTACGCGATCTGATAGTACATATGATTATTATTTATAATAGTAATACGTATAGAATATGTACAATATTATCTGGCTTGTTGTTATGATTGTTAAATATGACTATTGTTATAATTATTGCAGCAACCTGTATCAAGACACAACGTTAATCGCTTCTCAAGTGAGCCCAGAAGTTGCATGTACAAGCCATGACAAGCCAACATTGCGTTCCACCGTAAGTTTATCATATGTATACGTACTTTCAACAGATATGCACAAGTCAGAAATGAAACGGGCACTCTATGGCACGCAGAATGATACTTGTTTGACATTTCATTGCCAAGGTACGTAATATGTGTACGAGAAAATAGGACAAACAGAGATAACTTAGATTTTTACGCGATCTGATAGTACATATGATTATTATTCATAATAGTAATACGTATAGAATATGTACAATATTATCTGGCTTGTTGTTATGATTGTTATATGACTATTGTTATAATTATTGCAGCAAACCTGTATCAAGACACAACGTAATCGCTTTTCAGGTGAGCCCAGAAGTTGCATGTACAAGCCATGACAAGCCAACAATGCGTTCACCGTAAGTTTTTCATATGTATACGCACTTTCAACAGATATGCACACATCAGAAATGAAACGTGCACTCTATGGCACGCAGAATGATACTTGTTGACATTTCATTGCCAAGGGACGTAATACGTGTACGGGAAAATAGGACAAACAGAGATAACTTAGATTTTTACGCGATGTGATAGTACATATGATTATTATTCATAATAGTAATACGCATAGAATGTGTACAATATTATCTGGCTTGTTGTTATGATTGTTAATATGACTATTGTTATAATTATTGCAGCAAACCTGTATCAAGACACAACGTTAATCGCTTTTCAAGTGAGCCCAGAAGTTGCATGTACAAGCCATGACAAGCCAACAATGCGTTCCATCGTAAGTTTTTCATATGTATACGCACTTTCAACAGATATGCACACATCAGAAATGAAACGTGCACTCTATGGCACGCAGAATGATACTTGTTGACATATCATTGCCAAGGGACGTAATACGTGTACGGGAAAATAGGACAACAGAGATAAACTTAGATTTTTACGCGATCTGATAGTACATATGATTATTATTCATAATAGTAATACGTAAAGAATATGTACAATATTATCTGGCTTGTTGTATGATTGTTAATATGACTATTGTTATAATTATTGCAGCAAACCTGTATCAAGACACAACGTTAATCGCTTCTCAAGTGAGCCCAGAGTTGCATGTACAAGCCATGACAAGCCAACAATGCGTTCCACCGTAAATTTTTCATATGTATACGTACTTTCAACAGATATGCACAAGTCAGAAATGAAACGGGCACTCTATGGCACGCAGAATGATACTTGTTGACATTTCATTGCCAAGGGACGTAATACGTGTACGGGAAAATAGGACAAACAGAGATAACTTAGATTTTTACGCGATCTGATAGTACATATGATTATTATTCATAATAGTAATACGTAAAGAATATGGTACAATATTATCTGGCTAGTTGTTAGGATTGTTAATATGACTATTGTTATAATATTGCAGCAAACCTTATCAAGACACACGTTAATCGCTTCTCAAGTGAGCCCAGAAGTTGCATGTACAAGCCATGACAAGCCAACAATGCGTTCCACCGTAAGTTTTTCATATGTATACGTACTTTCAACAGATATGCCAAGTCAGAAATGAAACGGCACTCTATGGCACGCAGAATGATACTTGTTGACATTTCATTGCC
>JAWPHD010026535.1:10000-12599 GCA_037043455.1 Cyrtodaria siliqua | reverse complement strand
GTCTGTATGTCTGTCTGTATGTTGTCTGTCTGTCTGTCAGTCTCTCTGTCTGTCTGTCTGTCTGTCTGTATGTATGTATGTATGTCTGTCTGTCCTGTCCTGTATATCTGTCTGTCTGGCGTGTCTGCATTTTTGGGTCTCTCTCTGGCTCTCTACCTGGCCTGTCTGGGTCGCTGTCTGGCTCTCTGTCTAGCCTGTCTGTATATCTGTATGTCTGTCTGTCTGTCTGTCTGTCTCTCTGTCTGTCTGTCTGTCTGTCTCTCTCTCTCTCTCTCTCTCTGTTTGGCTCACTATCTCTCTGCCTGTCTGTCTTTCTGTCTGGTCTCTGTTTTGTCTCTGTCTGGCCTGTCTGTCTGTCTGTCGGTCTATCTATTTGTCTATCTGTCTGTCTGTCTGTCTGTTTGTCTGTCTGTCTGCCTCTCTTTCTGACTCTCTGTCTGGCCTGTCTGAGATCTGTCTGTCTGTCTGGGTCTCTGTCTCTCTCTGTATTGGTCTCTGTCTTTCTGTCTGTCTGTCTGTCTGTCTGTCTGTCTGTCTGTCTGTCTGTCTGTCTGTCTGTCTGTCTGTCTGTCTGTCTCTCTCTCTCTCTCTCTCTCTCTCTCTCTCCTCTCTCTCTCTCTCTCTCTCTCTCTCTCTCTCTCTCTCTCTCTCTGTCTCTCTCTCTGTTTGGCTCACTATCTCTCTGCCTGTCTGTCTGTCTGTCTGGGTCTCTGTTTTAGTCTCTGTCTGGCCTGTCTGTCTGTCTGTCGGTCTATCTTTTTGTCTGTCTGTCTGTCTGTCTGTCTGTCTGTTTGTCTGTCTGTCTGGCCTCTCTGTCTGACTCTCTGTCTGGCTGTCTGAGTACTCTGACTGTCTGTCTGGGTCTCTCCTGTCTCTCTGTATTGGTCTCTGTCTGTCTGTCTGTCTGTCTGTCTGTCTGTCTGTCTGTCTGTCTGTCTGTCTGTCTGTCTGTCTGTCTGTCTGTCTGTCTGTCTGTCTGGGTCTCTGTCTGGTCTCTGTATGTATGTCTGTCTGGCCTGTTTGTCTGTCTGTCTGTCTGTCTGTCTGTCTGTCTGTCTGTCTGTCTGTCTGTCTGTCTGTCTGTCCTGTCTGTCTGTCTGTCTGTCTGTCTGTCTGTCTGTCTGTCTGTCTGTCTGCCTGTTTGTATGTCTCTCTGTTTGGCTCACTATCTCTCTGCCTGTCTGTCTGTCTGTCTGGGTTTCTGTTTTGGTCTCTGTCTGGCCTGTCTGTCTTTCGGTCTATCTTTTTGTCTGTCTGTCTGTCTGTCTGTCTGAGTATCTGTATGTCTGTCTGTCTGGCTGTCTGGGTCTCTGTCTGGCTATCTGTCTGTCCTGTGTAGGTCTCTGTCTGGCTCTCTGTCTGTCTGTCTGTCTTTGTCTCTATCCGACTCTCTGTCTGGGTCTCTGTCTGTCTGTCTGTCTGTCTGCCTTTCTGTCTGGCTCTCTGTCTGGCCTGTCTGAGTATCTGTCTGGCTCTCTGTCTGTCTATCTGGCTCTGTCCGGCCTGTCTGTGTCTCTGTCTGTGTCTGTGTCGGGCTCTCTGTCTGTCTGTCTGTCTGGGTCTTTGTCTGGCTCTCTGACTGTCTTTCTGTCTGTCCTGTCTGTCTGTCTGTCTGTCTGTCTGTCTGTCTGTCTGTCTGTCTGTATGTCTGTCTGTCTGTCTGTCTGTCTGTCTGTCTGTCTGTCTGTCTGTCTGTCTGTCTGTCTGTCTGTCTGTCTGTCTGTCTGTCTGTCTGTCTGTCTGTCTGTATGTATGTCTCTCTGTCTGTCTGGGTCTCTCTCTGTCTCTCTTTCTGTCTGTCTGTCTGTCTGTCTGGGTCTCTGTTTGGGTCTCTGTTTGGCCTGTCTGGGTCTCTGTTTGTCTGTCTGTCTGTCTGTCTGTCTGTCTATCTGTCTGTCTGTCTGTCTGTCTGTCTGTCTGTCTGTCTGTCTGTCTGTCTGTCTGTCTGTCTGTCTGTCTGTCTGTCTGGCTCTATGTCTGGCCTGTCTGAGTATCTGTCTGTCTCTCTGTCTGTCTGGCTGTCTGGGTCTCTGTCTGGCTCTCTGTCTGTCCTGTCTGGCTCTCTGTCTGGCCTGTCTGGGTCTCTGTCTGGCTCTCTGTATGTCTGTCTGTCTGTCTGTCTGTCTGTCTGTCTGTCTGTCTGTCTGTCTGTCTGTCTGTCTGTCTGTCTGTCTGTCTGGTTCTCTGTATGGCTCTCTGTCTGGCCTGTCTGGCTCTCTGTCTGGGTCTCCGTCTGTCTGTATGTATGTCTGTCTGGTTGTCTGTCTGTGTCTCTGCCTGGCTCTCTGTCTGTATGTCTGTCTGTCTGGGTCTTTTTCTGGCTCTCTGTCTTTCTGTCTGTCTGGCTGGCTCTCTGTCTGGCCTGTCTGGGTCTCTGTCTGGCTCTCTGTATGTCTGTCTGTCTGTCTGTCGGTCTGGCTCTCTGTCTGGCTCTCTGTCTGGCCTGTCTGGATCTCTCTCTCTGTCTGTCTGTCTGTCTGTATGGGGTTCTGTCTGGCTCTCTGTCTGGGTCTTTGTCTGGCCTGTCTGTCTGTCTGTCTGTCTTTATGTCTGTCTGTCTGTCTGTCTGTCTGGGTCTCTGTCTGGGTCTCTGTATGTA
>JAWPHD010026534.1:0-12614 GCA_037043455.1 Cyrtodaria siliqua | reverse complement strand
GTCAACATAATTTTAACTGGCATATTTTAGAATAGCTTTACTACTTCGAAGTACTTAATAAAATCCTATATACCCAGTTGTATAAGTGTTATAACTTATTTCTAAGAAAACACATTGACTTAAAAGTTTTAAAATATGTTCATGCAATCAGAGCAGACGATTTACACTCGTTTTTTTGTAGTATAACCATATCTCTAATCAAGCTCAAAATACACAAAACAATAAGAATATTATTGGCAAATTCTTAGTAGGTACTTAGCAATTTGGTTTAGTGCATTCTTACTTGAGGAATTAAACCTTATATTTTACTGTGCTGTATTTTCATTGTTATTTTTTCTCAGCAATATATTTATTTTGTATTTAAAAGGCAGCAGTATTTTAGGATCAACGGATCCGCCTACCCTTAATTGTGGACAAAAATGGAACAAAATATTGTTTTCAAATTAGAATGATTGCCTCCGTTGTAGAAACCTAAAATGATATACGCACCAAAAGTAACTGGTTGTAAAAAATGAAATCAACTCCGTATTCAACATAGTCTTTTAGATTTCAGCTATATAGGTTGTTTTTTTTTAAAATAGGGCTCTATTAGATATAGTATGTTCTAACACTAAAAAGAAACGCTCAAGATTTCTGACAAACAGTTCATTAATTACACACTATACAAGTTTATTGTGTCGAACATTGTATTGACAGGTTTACACTAGTATATGTGACGTCATTGAGCTTTAGCCCAGATATATCCCTATTCTATTAATCAATATCAAAAACACACTCCTACACAGGATAAGCATGGGAAGTACATCCTGTGATTTGTGTTTTATCACTCTCAGCTGCTGTCATGCTGTACCATTGATGAGCCCACTTAGCGGGACTAATCAGTGGTTTATGACCGTGTTATGTAATAGCTACTGACAGTTTGCCAAGTGTTTGTTTATGCCGTGAATAACCATGTACACTCGCATTTTTGTGTTGGATAATTATACACATATCCCAGAGGATCTATTAGGAAGCAAACTACTGTACTGCATTAACCCAACCACACAATAATAATTAAAATAATACATGTTCTAAACATAAGTGAATCTGAAGGTGAAAAAGTTCATTGATAATTTTCATAATGGTTTAAATAGTTTTTTTTGTAAAAGCGTAAATTTCACATATAGGATCCATAAGCTAGTCAACTCAAAAGCACCGAAGTAAACATAAACAAATAATAACGCCATGGGATATTTATTATGTTTCAATTTCCATTGATGAATGAAAAACCCACTGATAAATATATGCATATTTTCTTCCTGCAGCTTTCTACAGGATACGTTTCGAGATTTGATAAATAGTCGCCGAAGTCTGAGCTAAAAATAAAGCAAACTGACATACTTTTACTTTCGATCTGTGTTCTTATATATAATCACTTTGAACCCTTTGCTCTCGTGGTATTGCATCCAAACGCAACACAGTGAACCATTTTCCAATAGTTATCTAATATAATAATACAAAATAAGTTGTCACAAATAAAAATATAAGTTGTCACAAATAAAAATAATAAATATATGATGTCTTCCCGAAATTACCGTGCATAAATGCAACCAATGACAACCAGGCCATAAGGTCAATGGCAAAATCTACGTCATCACGCAAAGTGCGCGCGGAAACTACGGAATTGTTCCGGACTTTCACGAAGACAAATGTGTTTATTAAAATTATCTTTTTCTCTTCTAACTAATATTTTTTGGGGTTGGCAGCTATTCCTAAGTGTTTTTTATTTGTATATCATATATTTATATAAATGGGGTATACTAACTTTGCTGGTAATCTTTAATGTTACTCCTAGATGTTTGTGGTTGTCAACAAAAGTCAACGGGACATTGTCTAGATATAAAGTTGGACGACGATCATTATTAATTAATGAAAACGACATTAAATTGTACACGCCATTGTTTTGACCATTGCATAATCATTAATAAATCATGATTAAGGATTCCTTCCATGTCGTTTATACTAGATGTTGGGACTGAGAGCGAACTGTTGTCAGCACATAAACGAGTTATACACAACATATTTTCGGCAATATCATTTACATATATTAAAAATAAAAGAGGGCCTAAGACTGGAGTTCGCAGATCCGACACGGACTCTTTGAGATCGAGTTGAGAGATAATCAGATATCCAGGCTAAAAGTTTTCCATCCACACCATATTGTTTTATCTTAAACAAAAGCCCTTTATGCCAAACACGATCAAAAGCTCTAGATATATAATTAAAAACACGTATTAACTTGTTTAGCATCGAATGCCTGACATATATGGTGATACATATCGCCAAGTTGATATGTAGTAGAATGTCCAGGGAGAAAACTCGATTGGTTCCTAAAGATAAGATCAAAGATAAGTAGAACAGTATACATGTGTTTAAATACTATTCTTTTCCATTACTTTATCAACTTTACCTATAGTTTATAGGAATAATAGGATCTGACTTTTTGAAAAGTGCCATAACCATAGAAAATTTCCATAGGTCGGGAAAATACATTCACCTAATCATCTTTTAAAAAGCATATGTAGTGGTTTTGAGATTGTATTTACGGTCTCCTTGAGCATATTATGACTTATTTCATCCTCTGCATATGCTTTATTTACGTCCAAAATCTTGATAATATCAACAATTTCGGATTCTTCTATATAAATAGTTTCTAATTCGTTATTGGATTTTGAATGAAAAATAGGTAATTCAACATTAGAGTCATCAACTGATGATATTGAAACAAAATATTCATTTAAACATTTCACGTTTTCTTGGTCAGTTATTGAGTATGACGTATCGCCATTAATTAGGTTTTTAAAAGTGGAATAGTTTCCGAATTTTTGTTTGACTTTCAAACAAGTTTCCAATACTGACGTCTGTCCGTTATAGTTGTTTCAGTATTTATAGTTTCCACATTACGAGGGTGCTTCAAAAAGTTCTGTCACTAGGCATATATCCTTTGAACTGGATATTACACTGAGATAAAGTAGTGTATTTATAGTACTACTGGGTTCGCTCTCTTAAATTCTACAACAAAAATGAAAAAATACCGGTTATTTATACCCCTGAATTACCTCCCCCTACCACACCTTTTGGATACTGGCATCTCTGAAAATGTCCTTGTTACAAAATGTTTTAAAAATTATTTGAATAATTCTATGCCTTTAAATTTTCTTGTACGCCATCTGTTGTTATTTGCCTATAATCCATGAAAATGATTGTCGAGAATTCGGAAAGGTCTTGCTGGAAACCAGATATGAGTGAATGCATATCCCTTAATTTTAGCGGAAATAACACTGATTTTCTTCATTTTGTTTACGGAAATGTTATAATATCTTTTAAATGTCGTAATTATTCTCATGGTATTAATATGTTTTCATATTTTTTTACAAATCCTAGTCCTTCAGTGTTTAAATTTCATATTCAACACATTATTGTAGAATTTTGCACAAAGTTTAGTGAAAATATTAATCATCCAAAAACGCTATTTCAGAAGACTGCCCTTCCATTTAATGTCCATTTATCATTAAATTAATTTTACATGTTAGCTTAAAATGTTAATTTCTAAGACAATGCCTTTTCATCTACCATGCTTAAATTCTGAATCATGTAATGCATAGATATAACTGGTAATGTATGAGAAATTTCAAAGGTCTTCGACAAGTACTTAAAGAGAAACAGGCATTTAAAAAAGTAACAATTAACATACTTGAAAAAAGCTCAGGACGAAAATGCCTCAGTATGTATAAGTGATGTATATTAAATGTTCCATAACTTTCGTCACACAAAAAAATACAGCATTCATTTTACCATCAATGTAATGGTATTGAAACCCTCCTTCATTTGGTACCAAACATCAACACTCACAATGAGCACATAATTTTTAAAACGCGGTAGTGACAGAACTTATTGAATGACCCTCGTATTAAAGAAACGTTCTTTCGCATTTTTTTAAGATTATAAACTTTGTTTCGTAATATTTTATATGTTGCTAAATCAGAAAATGCGATGAGTACGCGATGCTTTAGTTTTTTGAAACACGTCTTACTTCTGACTAATGGTGTAGTAGTATAGCTCAAAACTATATAGACTAGACCAACAAATGGTTGACCATCGCTGTTTCAGTTAAACTTTTAATATGTATAAATGAATTGAAGATGAACGAACTTGTCGGAATCATGTACGTGCTATGTCAAGTCAGTCTCTATTAAAGGGACACTCGGCAAACTTTATTTTTTAAAAACTCGCGGCGTTCTACATCAATTACATTTGTTAATCATTAATATTTCTTATAAGAATAGTATACATCTAATTGTTTTGGCATATTACTAACTATTGGTTATATTGCAAAATACTATATTCAAACCTATTTAGAATAACGAAGACAATTTGAAAACTCAAAATTTTATTTAAATATATGCAAGCATATTTAAAGTCAAAAAGATACCGGATCAATAAATCAAGTGGCTAATTTTAATGATTTATAAAGACTTCAAGATTGCCATATATCCCTTTAAATAACGTTTTTGTTTTCTCACAGGTTTAGTGAACATTTTAAATTAAGTACCTACCTACCTACTTACCTGCCTGCCTTGCCTTGCCTGCCTGCCTGTTTACTAAATTATCGAGTACAGATCTATCTTTTCTCAATTTAAATATTTTACATGTTTAAGACTCTTGTAATTTGCTATAAACAATAGTATACATTTTAAAATAAACAACAGATATATAGCTAACACTGTTGGGCTACGAGTAACTTTTAGATAATTTGGCGCTGAAATGTTAACGTTGATGCCTTCATCGCCGTTGCCGATGAAAATAATACCGCATATATGCCTCTTTTATTACTTCGAAAAGGCGATACAACAGCTGAATCGTTCATAAGAAATTCTCCAGACCATGTTCACTAACAAGCAGTAGGCATGTTCCTGTCTACGACAGCTCAGTTTATATGTTTAATAACGTAAACAAGAGAGAGCATTTCCAATGTATTGAATTTAATCATTAAAATGATAAGGTAGCGGATGCCGAAACATGCGAGCGATAAAAACGTGCATGTGTGCTTGAAAAATGAAAACAAAAGTTCTTTAAAATGCTACCGGCATTTGACCAGTTAACTTTTGCATTTTCTGTGCAATTTATTGTGTTTGGGTAGAAAAAGTCATAATTTCATTTCTAACCTTCGATGTTGATTTACACCCGTCCGAGGCAAAATGTTGTTACTTCCACCACATCAACGGGTAACGTATGGACATGGTGAAACAGCACGTTTAATTTATTGAATCCAGGTCAATGTCATACGTTTGAACTATTTAATCATTACATAGTGAATTTCATTAAATTGAATTGAAGAGTTAATAATCCATATTACCATGATTACCATTCAATATCAATTTTAATAAAACAAGTTCATGTATATTGTGCTTTTTTCATCAGAGACGTAATAAATCAGAGATTTTCAACGACAGAAAATATTGGAAATTTCACGTATGAACTTAGATTAGTAATTCTATAGACATTGCCATTTCTTAAAGCAACAGTCTGCAAATGGTCTCAGAATTAAGACAATTATGTTTAAAACGTACTTGTATTTTCAGAATATTTTTATGTTTGCTAAAAATGTCAACACATGTTATTTAAAGGTCCGACTATGGCTATTGTATGCTACTTCCTGTTGTTATTCTAGTTATGCAGACATATGAACCCGTATAGAATTCAGCATCATTTTTCACAGCCGGAGTCTGCGACTGGTCTCAAATTAAAGAGAATTATATCCTGTAGTGATATCATTATATTTGTTCTGCCTTAATATAAGAAGAGAAACTGAAGAACGAGATGTTGCAGTTTTACCTCGTGTCATACGAGATTATGGCAGATTTGAGTAAATCACTACTTCGTAAATCACTACTTCGTAAATCACTGTTTTAATGCACTGTATACACTTGTTTGAAACATATTTAACTGGCGTTCAAGATCGTATATATGATATTCTTAACACGACTGAAACAAAATGCTGAAGTTAATTGATGTTTTAAGTGAATTATCTTATGGAAATAAACTAAATAAAAAATGTATATTGTCAGTGTTGATTGTCAGACATGATAAGACTTTGTACACTATACGATTTTCTGAGATATATTCAGGTTTCAGAAAAAACAGGATAATATAAATGTGTATGAGAGTGGACCTTTGGAAACGGCCGAACACGATAAATATGAAATATTGCCGTCTCGGCTTGATTGAGACTGTTCATGAACGGTAGTGAAATATGCTTGCTACCTTTCACACACCCTAGCCCCGGCTTGAGCAGAACTCAATATTAATTAAAAAAAGCAATAGTACAGAATTTTAACCATCCAGAAGATGGCATGCATATGGCGGTGGACATGCTATTTTAATGTCATCATTCCGTGTCCAGCGGCGTATGGTCCCAGTATCTTCATTATTTTAAAAAAGGTTTGTAAATCATAGAAAAATATATTTAAAGAGTCCATTCTTTCACCATGGTTACACATAATAATGTAATACGTATTACCGCAGAAAAATATCAATAAAATTCATGCATAGAAAAACAGACTACTTGAACGCATTAGGAATTAATAAAACAAATGTAAGAAAGAGGAATTTATCACATTTTACACTTGCAGCTATTTGTGTATTTTACATTTTCCTATGTTTACCACTTATTTCCGTTTGTGACAAAAAATAGTTCCTTCACCCCAACTTAATGACTGGCTGGACTGGAAACACAAATGATTGGTTTGTTTGTTTGGTTGTCTGGTCGGTCGGTCGGTTGGTGATTTTTTAACGTCATTTTTCAGCATATTTGCGGCTATATATGACGGTCGATTTTTTTTGTGGTGGAGGCAGACCACCCAATTATTCTTGGGTAGAACGAGTAGTGTATACCTCCCGCCATCAAAAAGAATCGACACCTTCTCACTCAAGACGAGTCGAGCTCTCAGTGGAATTCGAACATGCAGCGGTAAGAGGCGAGAAAGTTTACAACACAACGTCGTGTTAATGCCTTGAGCACGGGGGTGTTTAAACACAAATGAAATCAAAGTACCGAATGTACTGAGAGCATGGTGAACTATGATTTGTGCATCCATGTAATGGAAGGTTTCTTTACAATCATGCATGACATGGATGGACTGAAAATGTGTCAACTCTTCTTAATAATAATACATCATTGCATGTAATGATACATCAATGCATTGTTTAATGTATCTGGAAGTAAGACGATTAAAACAAGATAAGGTAATTTATATACAGGAATAAAGAAGGGAACAAAAGGAATGATTGGTTATGAAAATTAATCACGCTTCATCATATCTGAACCGTATCTTCACAGGTGTTAAAGTGTATCAAAAAACATCACCTGTCATCACCAGTCAAAGGTTGAGTCATTAGAAATGAATATAGCGTCAAGCTAATTTTGCCAATT
This sequence comes from Cyrtodaria siliqua, assembly GCA_037043455.1. NCBI lineage: Eukaryota > Metazoa > Mollusca > Bivalvia > Adapedonta > Hiatellidae > Cyrtodaria > Cyrtodaria siliqua. Next base: position 5,143 of record JAWPHD010026534.1, on the reverse strand, counting down.
CAAGGGGAGGTAATTCATAGACCCTGTGACCAACATAGCTAAATTAAAATAGGAAACAACCTTGAATTTATATCGACCTACTTTGCAAGTATGATTAAAATCAAATGAACACGAGGGTAGTCTGAAAGACAGCCATATCCCCCGCTGCACAAAGATGTATAATATACAAATTTAAACATGGAATGTCACTGTTAAAGTGACAAATTCTCCCTAAAGTTTCCTTGTTCCAAAAGGTGTGAACTGCAACTAAAAGAACATATGTTTTACACACGACTTGTTTGAGAGACATACAGACTACACATATACAAAACATAACTTATAAATCTTTGTGCTCATTTGATTTTAATCTCACAACTCGGAGTATCCCTGGTCTCGGGATACCGTTGTTATTTATTCTCACAACTCGGAATACCACTGGTCTCGGGATACCGTTGTAGTTCATTCTCACAACTCGGAGTACCACTGTTCTCGGGCTACCTTGTGATTTAATCTCACAACTCGGAGTGAACATGATTCAATTATTTCGTTGTTATATTTTTCAACCATATATGTGAATATGATGTGAAGGCCCGGGCCTTTTTGGCCTAATAGGTAGATAGGCTATTGAGAATTTCACGATTCATATCCCTAATTGTAATTTTTACGTGGATTTTTATTTTTAGTCGACAAATCGTCTGTTGACAATAATCACCAAAGTCACGGTAAATTCCGTTTACTACCTTAGGCCTAAACAAGAAAGTGTTTTGTTTCCAGTCACCCAACCGAATCGCCGTTTTGACCCCCGACACAACAACATTTTACCCCTTCATTTTTTTGTTGCTTTGTTTTGTTTTTAAACATATTTGTGTTTTGGCCTTAACAGAATATAATTCAATCAGTTTTGCATGTAATTTGAAAATTGTAATAAATGGTAACATATTTGTGTTTAGATCTACTCTTGTTTGTGTAATGTATATCTCTCAATGCTACAGTCATTCGTTGGAGTCCCGCTTGTTCCACGTTTGCACATTGAAGAATGTTTGACAGCTACTCACTAACGCGCGGCAGGACTGTGGTTCTACCAATTTGTTTCAAAACAGATGAGGTCTACCTCTACCTTTACCAAATTGACGCATAGATAAAAGTCGTAAAAATCTTTAAAAAAACTCCCTCTCTCCACACATACACACACACACACACACACACACAGTCAGGGAGAACATCAGGCTTTTTATGGGGTCTAGGTGTCCGATTTAAAATTGACAAATATTAATATTTTTTATTCTACATGACCAAAACATAATGAGCCTACAAAATATTTTATTTGCAAAGAAATTCATTCTGCACAGTAATACTTGCTATCCTAGGTGACGCACCAGGGTTAATTTCAGCATATTACGTGCGATTCCACCCTAGCTATATGGTGTTCTGAAACTTTAGACATTAACAAAATGGTTCTAGCTTTACATTTTGATTGATAGTGTTTTATATCGTGAACTGGAACAATTTTATAATTTAAGATGTTTCTAGAAAAATCCTGATGTATCCCTTTTTTTGGATAAAAAAAGTATAGTTAGAATAAAAAATCGGACCCAACCCGCTCGTTTAATATTGTTTTAGGACTGCCGCTCTCCCGACTGAGCTAACAATCCTTAACACATTTTGATGAACTATAATGGGACTTATTCTAAAACCGGAGTGTCCGAATAGACCCGAAATCTAAAAATGGTCATTCGGGACCAAATGACGTCATATATACCCAGACAGATCTTGTTGATTTGCATTCAGTCTCGCCGACTCGATTCTGACAAGTATTCAGGATTATTTTATTACCGAATCAGTCATTTTAACTTCATAGCAAGGCCGTTAAAAACTTAAGAATATTACACAGCGTACTACAAAGTAAGCTAAAAATCTTATTCTGGAGAATGGACAGCAAGGATAGTAGCTTATGCGATAACCATTACTGACCAAACCTATTAAATATTAGATGAATACTCTAAAGGCCAAGTATATTTCTTAAATATATAAATCCAAGAAAGATGGAAGATATGCGTTTGATGGTGTTGCAAGATAAATAAATTATAAAATTAACTGGTTACAAATCTCAATACACTATCCCAGGAGAACAATACAGCGTATGAATACATTTGACGCAAGATCACGTGATGATCACGTGACGATGATGATTGATCTATTTATAGAACGCACAGCAAAACGATGGAACAATAGATGAAATAGATACATAACTTAAACAATGTATCAAGGAAATTATTTGAAATTTCTAAATGACATTACCTTATTTGTATACGCACTAGAAAAGAAGAAACACCTGTTAAAATATGGGTCTTCTTTTTCAGGCAATGCGTCGGTTCATCAGTGAGGCTGTAGTTAGGATTCGTAAAAAAACATGGTAACTATAGCTTGGTGAACAAGTTCACCATGCTAAAAATGTAATTAGTAATTTTGGGTGCAAAACATCGTCTATTGATAATAATAATTACGAAATAGGTCGTGCTATAAGTAAACAATGTGTCTTTGTTTAATATGGCAAACAAAATTGCAATTAAGCCTTAAAATATACTGATTAAGGTGATCCTTTAAGAGCAACAAACACAATTAAGAGAAAAATACTTCAATACTTTAATGGGCAATGTCACTTTAATTATGTTGCAATTACATTAACACTTATAATTTGTTGTCACATTCATGTGACAGTCAGCACGAGGAATAAAATGACAAAAAACAAGATTTCGAAATCAGTTCCAATATATATATATATAAAAATAAGATATTGTGGTAACATAGAGCACACAAATACCACCCAGCAACACATACACTACACAATAAATGTTCGTCCCAGCGTCTCAAGCAATTAAAGAGTTATGGACAAGATACAAACAATCAACACCCTTGTGCAGTGACAGTGACCTTGAAAATGAAACTCCAAATATGGTACATAGCTGAGTGCTCAGTTTTATTGAAACAAACTACATAATTATCAAAACATAGACGTTAAAACCTTATGAGCTAGCATTCGTTTTGGCAGCCTGTTAAAGTCACTAACTCTGAAACTAATACGCCGATTATGCATCTAGTCAAACCGTGGACTTATAGAAACAACACTTCGGATTGCATGTGTTATGTATTACTTAAATTATCGCATGTATACTGAAATTTAATTATTTTCAATACTCAAGGACAAAAATTCCGCAGCACTGTTAATTTTCAAACTCGTCCAAGCTCTTATAAAAACAAATATTGTGCCAAGATGCGTGACTCATCTTTTTCAAGTTTTCATTTGGTCTTAGGTATACATTATTTATACATGTTAAAGGGAACATATTCAAGTATTTTCAATTAAACGATTTACACCTGAGCTGTTACAAAGGGAATTTCAGTGACCATTGCTACAATATATTAAAAAAGTCATATTTACTTAAATTTTACAAGTGATTATCATATGGGCCCTATTTATGATCATGTATTAGTTGTATTCAGGCTCAAACGCTTCGGAGTTGCCGCTAAGGCAATCGATTTGCATTTTAAATGAATTACAAGTGATCTTATAGAAAATATTTAATTTCTTTACTTCTTTACTTCATTATAATACTCAAATATAAATGGGTGCCGAAACGTCTGGGGTAAAAATTAAAATAGATGCCGAAATGGTTTGATGCCGAAACGTCTAAGTGCCGATTCGTCTAGGTGTCGAAATGGTTTGGTACCGAAACATCCTGAATCGATCTTGATCACACAGACGCAAGAACTTGAGAATTATCTGCATTTATTAATAAGCATTTTCACGTACTGATCATTGGGACCCTGCTTTAATTAGACTTATGTACTAAATACACATTAGTTTTCGTCTAGAAAAATCATCGTATACCACTTATACGAATGTATGTGATACATCACTGTAAAAACCTATTTTACCTTGTTGCACTCAAACAAGAATGCTGCATTAAAATGCATGTGTTCTTCGAAGTGCATAATTCATAGTTCATCGGGTTTGTGTCAATAGAATTACAAAATGCCTATGAAATCTCTTTGCGATGTTTATCTTAATACAACCTTTACGATTTTTCAGAGATACTGTTTACTTGTTTTAATGTTTCGTAATGGAATTTTTCATAAAAAGAGATTGTGTAAGGCCGTGACGTTCTTGGGTTTGACTAGGAATATTGCATATCTTTGCAGAAGGGTTGAAGTCCCTCAAAATCAATTTTGATTTTGTCATGTATTGATTTTGAAGTTCGTCATCATCCCATCTGTGTTGTTTTAGGTGCCACATTAGTGGTGTCAGAAATATATTATCTTGGTTCCGTATTATTTGAAGTGTTTACATCCGAATTTGCAGAAACCCCACAGTGTACAGTGTTAGAAAGTTCTTAGCTTTAGCCTGCATATTTATGTTTTGATATGATTGGAAGATGTCATGACCTGTTTATTTGTTCTGTTTGTACAGTGTGGCCATTTTGTTTTGGTGCGCTGTAAACCCAAATTTCTTTCAAATTGCACTTAGTGCATCTGTAAGGAATACATTATTGATAATATATTGCACCATTCGTCGATGTCTGTAGTTTTGTTGTTTTATAGCTTATTAATGCAGTTGATGCCTCTTAGAAGTCGTCAATGCATAGAATGCACATGTTTGGGAAATATTTATCCAAGCAATGTGCTTATAATTTTAATGTTCCTTGTATACACAGTTGTACGCAAATTATACTATACACAAGTGTTTTTTTTCACGGAACTCGTATACTATATGAAATGAAAGACGTTCTAATTTGTTATTATTATTATTATTCTATTTTATATATTTTCTTTTTCTTTGGTTGTCTTTTTCTTTGGTTGTGTTTCAGAATGTTTCAGAATATTTTGTGGCCATGTCATGGAATGTATAAAAACTTATTCATAGTACCTTTTCAATGCAAAATCAACTATTTAAGTGTGTTTTAAGCGTTTACCTATACAGTTTTATCCACACTGCACGAACGTTTGTCATTTCAAACGTTTTATCAGTGTCGATGAATCTGCCAGAGTGCGGCAGATATGTTCATTTTGTAGTATAGTTGATCAATCAATGCATACTTTCATAACGATATCGCAACTGGTAAATACTAGTCTGGCTCTCGTCTCAGTGGTAATAGTTTCTTTTAAT
>JAWPHD010026533.1:0-2500 GCA_037043455.1 Cyrtodaria siliqua | reverse complement strand
GCGCCCCAACCGCTTAATTTCAGCTCCGGGAGTGATTTTCAGCGAGCCGATAGCTTGAAATTCGCTCAAAATTGCACTACCTTATTGCACTACCTTCGGCTCGGCTCGGCTCGCCTGCCTACCCCTCCGACGACCACCCCAAGCCACTGCCAGCGGGTCTACGGCGCCCCAACCGCTTAATTTCAGCTCCGGGAGTGATTTTCAGCGAGCCGATAGCTTGAAATTCGCTCAAAATTGCACTACCTTATTGCACTACCTTCGGCTCGGCTCGGCTCGCCTGCCTGCCTGCCTGCCTGCCTACCCCTCCGACGACCACCCCAAGCCACTGCCAGCGGGTCTACGGCGCCCCAACCGCTTAATTTCAGCTCCGGGAGTGATTTTCAGCGAGCCGATAGCTTGAAATTCGCTCAAAATTGCACTACCTTATTGCACTACCTTCGGCTCGGCTCGGCTCGCCTGCCTGCCTGCCTGCCTACCCCTCCGACGACCACCCCAAGCCACTGCCAGCGGGTCGACGGCGCCCCAACCGCTTAATTTCAGCTCCGGGAGTGATTTTCAGCGAGCCGATAGCTTGAAATTCGCTCAAAATTGCACTACCTTATTGCACTACCTTCGGCTCGGCTCGGCTCGCCTGCCTACCCCTCCGACGACCACCCCAAGCCACTGCCAGCGGGTCGACGGCGCCCCAACAGCGGTCCCATCGCTTCATTTCAGCTCGGCCAGTGATTTTCAGCGAGCCGATAGCTCGAAATTCACTCAAAATCGATCTACCGAATTGCACTACCTTCGGCTCGCCGGCCTACCCCTCCGACGACCACCACAAGCCACTGCCAGAGGGTCGACGGCGCCCCAACAGCCGTCCCATGGCTTAATTTCAGCTCGGCCAGTGATTTTCAGCGAGCCGATAGCTCGAAATTCACTCAAAATCGATCTACCGAATTGCACTACCTTCGGCTCGCCTGCCTACCCCTCCGACGACCACCCCAAGCCACTGGCAGAGGGTCGACGGCGCCCCAACAGCCGTCCCATCGCTTAATTTCAGCTCGGCCAGTGATTTTCAGCGAGCCGATAGCTTGATTTTCGCTCAAAATCGATCTACCAACTTTCTACCGAACTACTACCTTCGGCTCGCCTGCCTACCCCTCCGACGACCACCCCAAGCCACTGCCAGCGGGTCGACGGCGCCCCAACAGCGGTCCCATCGCTTCATTTCAGCTCGGCCAGTGATTTTCAGCGAGCCGATAGCTCGAAATTCACTCAAAATCGATCTACCGAATTGCACTACCTTCGGCTCGCCGGCCTACCCCTCCGACGACCACCCCAAGCCACTGCCAGAGGGTCGACGGCGCCCCAACAGCCGTCCCATGGCTTAATTTCAGCTCGGCCAGTGATTTTCAGCGAGCCGATAGCTCGAAATTCACTCAAAATCGATCTACCGAATTGCACTACCTTCGGCTCGCCTGCCTACCCCTCCGACGACCACCCCAAGCCACTGGCAGAGGGTCGACGGCGCCCCAACAGCCGTCCCATCGCTTCATTTCAGCTCGGCCAGTGATTTTCAGCGAGCCGATAGCTTGATTTTCGCTCAAAATCGATCTACCAACTTTCTACCGAACTACTACCTTCGGCTCGCCTGCCTACCCCTCCGACGACCACCCCAAGCCACTGCCAGCGGGTCGACGGCGCCCCAACAGCGGTCCCATCGCTTCATTTCAGCTCGGCCAGTGATTTTCAGCGAGCCGATAGCTCGAAATTCACTCAAAATCGATCTACCGAATTGCACTACCTTCGGCTCGCCGGCCTACCCCTCCGACGACCACCCCAAGCCACTGCCAGAGGGTCGACGGCGCCCCAACAGCCGTCCCATGGCTTAATTTCAGCTCGGCCAGTGATTTTCAGCGAGCCGATAGCTCGAAATTCACTCAAAATCGATCTACCGAATTGCACTACCTTCGGCTCGCCTGCCTACCCCTCCGACGACCACCCCAAGCCACTGGCAGAGGGTCGACGGCGCCCCAACAGCCGTCCCATCGCTTCATTTCAGCTCGGCCAGTGATTTTCAGCGAGCCGATAGCTTGATTTTCGCTCAAAATCGATCTACCAAATGTACGCACTTTTTCACCGAGCAACACACTACCTTATATATAGCACTGTCCATTTAAATGTCAGTCAAAACCGAAAGACATAGCCGTTTTTTCACCTAATTTGCCGACACGCCCGAACGGCTGCCCCGATCGGCTCGACGCAGGCCTCGTTCGAACGGGCTCGTCGAGACGGACATTTTATGTCCCTATCTTCTAGACCCTGGGAGCACGGGTTCGGTCGCACGGGCCAATTGATCAAAAAAATCAATGACCGAGCCGCATTTTTCGGGACGCCGTCCGCTCAAAAAGACGGCTTTTTAAAAACACCACAGATGGAGAACCGGTGGACCGATTCACTCAAACTAAACACTTCCCCCCGCGAATCGACCATGCTCTATCATCTCTGAAAGTTTGAA
>JAWPHD010026532.1:0-12615 GCA_037043455.1 Cyrtodaria siliqua | reverse complement strand
CATATATATTCAGTTCTTACACATATATATTCCCTTCTTACACATATATATTCAGTTCTTACACATATATATTCAGTTCTTAAAAATATATATTCAGTTCTTACACATATATATTCAGTTCTTACACATATATATTCAGTACTTACACATATATATTCCGTTCTTGCACATATATATTCCGTTCTTACACATATATATTCCGTTCTTACACATATATATTCCGTTCTTACACATATATATTCAGTTCTTACACATATATATTCAGTTTTTACGCATATATATTCCGTTCTTACACATATATATTCCGTTCTTACGCATATATATTCAGTTCTTACACATATATATCATTTCTTACACATATATGTTCAGTTCTTACGCATATATATTCAGTTTTACGAATATATATTCAGTTCTTACGCATATATATTCAGTTCTTACACATATATATTCCGTTCTTACGCATATATATTCAGTTCTTACGCATATATATTCAATTCTTATACATATATGTTCAGTTATTATGCATATATATTCAGTTTTACGCATATGTATTAAGTTCTTACGCATATATATTCAGTTCTTACACATATATATTGAGTTCTTACACATATATATTCCGTTCTTACACATATTTATTCTGTTCTTACACATATATATTCCGTTCTTACACATATATATTCTGTTCTTACACATATATATTCACTTCTTACACATATATATTCCGTTCTTACACATATATATTCAGTTCTTACAGATATATATTCAGTTATTACGCATATATATTCAGCTCTTACGCATAAATATTCATTTCTTACGCATATATATTCATTTCTTACACATATATGATCAGTTCTTACACATATATATTCCGTTCTTACACGTACATATATCGTTCTTACACATATATATTCCGTTCTTACAAATATATATTCAGTTCTTACAGATATATATTCCCTTCTTACACATATATATTCAATTCTTACACATATATATTCCCTTCTTACACATATATACACATATATATTCCGTTCTTACACATATATTTCGTTCTTACACGTACATATTCCGTTCTTACGCATATATATTCCGTTCTTACACATATATATTCCGTTCTTTCGCATATATATTCAGTTCTTACTCATATATATTCAGTTCTTACACATATATATTCAGTTCTTACAAATATATATTCAGTTCTTACACATATATATTCAGTTCTTACACATATATATTCCGTTCTTACATTTATATTCCGTTCTTACACATATATACACATATATATTCCGTTCTTACACATACATATTCCGTTCTTACACGTACATATTCCGTTCTTACACATATATATTCCGTTGTTACTCATATATATTCCGTTCTTACGGATATATATTCAGTTCTAACTCATATATATTCACTTCTTACACATATATATTCAGTTCTTACACATATATTCCGTTCTTACACATATATACACATATATATACCGTTCTTACACATACATATTCCGTTCTTACACGTACATATTCCGTTCTTACACATATATATTCCGTTCTTACACATATAGATTCCGTTCTTAAGCATATATTCAGTTCTAACTCATATATATTCAGTTCTTACACATATATATTCAGTTCTTACAAATATATATTCAGTTCTTATACATATATATTCAGTTCTTACACATATATATTCAGTTCTTACACAAATATATTCCGTTCTTACACGTATATATTCCGTTCTTACAAATATATATTCCGTTCTTACACGTATATATTCCGTTCTTACACATATATATTCCGTTCTTACACATATATATTCAGTTCTTACACATATATATTCACTTCTTACACATATATATTCCGTTCTTACACATATATATTCAGTTCTTACGGATATATATTCAGTTCTTACGCATATATATTCATTTCTTACACATATATGTTCAGTTATTATGCATATATATTCAGTTTTACGCATATGTATTCACTTCTTACGCATATATATTCAGTTCTTACACATATATATTCAGTTCTTACATATATATATTCAGTTCTTACACGTATTTATTCTGTTCTCACACATATATATTCCGTTCTTACACATATATATTCCATTCTTACACATATATATTCAGTTCTTACACATATATATTCCCTTCTTACACATATGTATTCAGTTCTTACACATATATATTCAGTTCTTACACATATATACACATATATATATTCCGTTCTTACACATATATATTCCGTTCTTACACAAATATATTCCGTTCTTACACATATATATTCCGTTCTTACGCATATATATTCAGTTCTTACACATATATATTCAGTTCTTACAAATATATATTCAGTTCTTACACATATATATTCAGTTCCTACACATATATATTCAGTACTAACACATATATATTCCGTTCTTGCACATATATATTCCGTTCTTACACATATATATTCCGTTCTTACACATATATATTCCGTTCTTACACAAATATATTCAGTTCTTACACATATATATTCAGTTCTTACGCATATATATTCCGTTCTTACACATATATATTCTATTCTTACGCATATATATTCAGTTCTTACGCATATATATCATTTCTTACACATATATGTTCAGTTCTTACGCATATATATTCAGTTTTACGAATATATATGCAGTTCTTACGAATATATATTCAGTTCTTACACATATATATTCCGTTCTTACGCATATATATTCAGTTCTTACGCATATATATTCAATTCTTATACATATATGTTCAGTTATTATGCATATATATTCAGTTTTACGCATATGTATTAAGTTCTTACGCATATATATTCAGTTCTTACACATATATATTCAGTTCTTACACATATATATTCCGTTCTTACACATATTTATTCTGTTCTTACACATATATATTCCGTTCTTACACATATATATTCTGTTCTTACACATATATATTCACTTCTTACACATATATATTCCGTTCTTACACATATATATTCAGTTCTTACAGATATATATTCAGTTATTACGCATATATATTCAGCTCTTACGCATAAATATTCATTTCTTACGCATATATATTCATTTCTTACACATATATGTTCAGTTCTTACACATATATATTCCGTTCTTACACGTACATATACCGTTCTTACACATATATATTCCGTTCTTACACATATATATTCAGTTCTTACAGATATATATTCCCTTCTTACACATATATATTCAATTCTTACACATATATATTCCCTTCTTACACATATATACACATATATATTCCGTTCTTACACATATATTTCGTTCTTACACGTACATATTCCGTTCTTACGCATATATATTCCGTTCTTACACATTTATATTCCGTTCTTTCGCATATATATTCAGTTCTTTCTCATATATATTCAGTTCTTACACATATATATTCTAGTTCTTACAAATATATATTCAGTTCTTACACATATATATTCAGTTCTTACACATATATATTCCGTTCTTTCACATATATATATTCCGTTCTTACACATATATATTCACTTCTTACACATATATATTCACTTCTTACACATATATATTCCGTTCTTACACATATATTCCGTTCTTACACATATATACACATATATATTCCGTTCTTACACATACATATTCCGTTCTTACACGTACATATTCCGTTCTTACACATATATATTCCGTTGTTACTCATATATATTCCGTTCTTACGCATATATATTCAGTTCTAACTTATATATATTCACTTCTTACACATATATATTCAGTTCTTACACATATATTCCGTTCTTACACATATATACACATATATATACCGTTCTTACACATACATATTCCGTTCTTACACGTACATATTCCGTTCTTACACATATATATTCCGTTCTTACACATATAGATTCCGTTCTTAAGCATATATTCAGTTCTAACTCATATATATTCAGTTCTTACACATATATATTCAGTTCTTACACATATATATTCAGTTCTTACACATATATATTCAGTTCTTACACATATATATTCAGTTCTTACACAAATATATTCCGTTCTTACACGTATATATTCCGTTCTTACACATATATATTCCGTTCTTACACGTATATATTCCGTTCTTACACATATATATTCCGTTCTTACACATATATATTCAGTTCTTACACATATATATTCACTTCTTACACATATATATTCCGTTCTTACACATATATATTCAGTTCTTACAGATATATATTCATTTCTTACGCATATATATTCAGTTCTTACGCATATATATTCATTTCTTACACATATATGTTCAGTTATTATGCATATATATTCAGTTTTACGCATATGTAATCACTTCTTACGCATATATATTCAGTTCTTACACATATATATTCAGTTCTTACATATATATATTCAGTTCTTACACATATTTATTCTGTTCTTACACATATATATTCCGTTCTTACACATATATATTCCGTTCTTACACATATATATTCACTTCTTACACATATATATTCCGTTCTTACACATATATATTCAGTTCTTACAGATATATATTCAGTTATTACGCATATATATTCAGTTCTTACGCATAAATATTCATTTCTTACTCATATATATTCATTTCTTACACATATATGTTCAGTTCTTACACATATATATTCCGTTCTTACACGTACATATTCCGTTCTTACACATATATATTCCGTTCTTACACATAGATATTCCGTTTTTACACATATATTTGCAATTCTTACACATATATATTCCGTTCTTACACATATAGATTCCGTTCTTAAGCATATATTCAGTTCTAACTCATATATATTCAGTTCTTACACATATATATTCAGTTCTTACACATATATATTCAGTTCTTACACATATATATTCAGTTCTTACACATATATATTCAGTTCTTACACAAATATATTCCGTTCTTACACGTATATATTCCGTTCTTACACATATATATTCCGTTCTTACACGTATATATTCCGTTCTTACACATATATATTCCGTTCTTACACATATATATTCAGTTCTTACACATATATATTCACTTCTTACACATATATATTCCGTTCTTACACATATATATTCAGTTCTTACAGATATATATTCATTTCTTACGCATATATATTCAGTTCTTACGCATATATATTCATTTCTTACACATATATGTTCAGTTATTATGCATATATATTCAGTTTTACGCATATGTAATCACTTCTTACGCATATATATTCAGTTCTTACACATATATATTCAGTTCTTACATATATATATTCAGTTCTTACACATATTTATTCTGTTCTTACACATATATATTCCGTTCTTACACATATATATTCCGTTCTTACACATATATATTCACTTCTTACACATATATATTCCGTTCTTACACATATATATTCAGTTCTTACAGATATATATTCAGTTATTACGCATATATATTCAGTTCTTACGCATAAATATTCATTTCTTACTCATATATATTCATTTCTTACACATATATGTTCAGTTCTTACACATATATATTCCGTTCTTACACGTACATATTCCGTTCTTACACATATATATTCCGTTCTTACACATAGATATTCCGTTTTTACACATATATTTGCAATTCTTACACATATATATTCCCTTCTTACACATATATATTCAGTTCTTACACATATATATTCCGTTCTTACACATATATACACATATATATTCCGTTCTTACACATATATTTCGTTCTTACACGTACATATTCCGTTCTTACACCTATATATTCCGTTCTTACACATATATATTCCTTTCTTTTGCATATATATTCAGTTCTTACTCATATATATTCAGTTCTTACTCATATATATTCAGTTCTTTCAAATATATATTCAGTTCTTACACATATATATTCCGTTATTACACATATATATTCCTTTCTTTCGCATATATATTCAGTTCTTACTCATATATATTCAGTTCTTACTCATATATATTCAGTTCTTACAAATATATATTCAGTTCTTACACATATATATTCAGTTCTTACACATATATATTCAGTTCTTACAAATATATATTCAGTTCTAACACATATATATTCAGTTCTTACACATATATATTCAGTTCTTACACAAATATATTCCGTTCTTACACATATATATTCCGTTCTTACACATATATATTCCGTTCTTACACGTATATATTCCGTTCTTACACATATATATTCCGTTCTTACACATATATATTCAGTTCTTACACATATATATTCACTTCTTACACATATATATTCCGTTCTTACACATATATATTCAGTTCTTACAGATATATATTCAGTTCTTACGCATATATATTTCGTTCTTACGCATATATATTTTGTTCTTACGCATATATATTCATTTCTTACACATATATGTTCAGTTCTTACACATATATATTCCGTTCTTACACGTACATATTCCGTTCTTACACATATATTCCGTTCTTACACATATATATTCCGTTCTTACACATATATATTCAGTTCTTACACATATATATTCCCTTCTTACACATATATATTCAGTTCTTACACATATATATTCCGTTCTTACACGTACATATTCCGTTCTTACACATATATATTCCGTTCTTACACATATATATTCAGTTCTTACACATATATATTCACTTCTTACATATATAAAATCAGTTCTTAAACATATATATTCCGTTCTTACACATATATACACATATATATTCCGTTCTTTCACATATATATTCCGTTCTTACACGTACATATTCCGTTCTTACACATATTTATTCCGTTCTTACACATATATATTCCGTTCTTACGCCTATATATTCAGTTCTTACACATATATATTCAGTTCTTACATATATATTCAGTTCTTACAAATATATATTCATTTCTTACACATATATATTCAGTTCTTACACATATATATTCAGTTCTTACACATATATATTCAGTTTTTACACATATATATTCCGTTCTTACACATATATATTCCGTTCTTACACATATATATTCCGTTCTTACACGTATATATTCCGTTCTTACACATATATATATTCCGTTCTTACACATATATATTCCATTCTTACACATATATTCCGTTCTTACGCATATATATTCCGTTCTTTCGCATATATATTCAGTTTTACGCATATATTGTTTGTTCTTATGCATATATATTCCGTTCTTACGCATATATATTCAGTTCTTACACATATATATTCCGTTCTTACGCATATATATTCAGTTCTTACACATATATATTCAGTTCTTACACATATATATTCAGTTGTTACAAATATATATTCAGTTCTTACACATATATATTCAGTTCTTACACATATATATTCCGTTCTTACACATATATATACCGTTCTTAAACATATATATTCCGTTCTTACACGTATATATTTCGTTCTTACACATATATATACGTTCTTAAACATATATATTCCGTTCTTACACGTATATATTCCGTTCTTACACATATATATTCCGTTCTTACACATATATATTCCGTTCTTACACGTTTATATTCCGTTCTTACACATATATATTCCGTTCTTACACATATATATTCCGTTCTTACACGTTTATATTCCGTTCTGACACATATATATTCAGTACTTACACATATATATTCCGTTCTTGCACATATATATTCCGTTCTTACACATATATATTCCGTTCTTACACATATATATTCCGTTCTTACACATATATTTCGTTCTTACACGTACATATTCCGTTCTTACGCATATATATTCCGTTCTTACACATATATATTCCGTTCTTTCGCATATATATTCAGTTCTTACTCATATATATTCAGTTCTTACACATATATATTCAGTTCTTACAAATATATATTCAGTTCTTACACATATATATTCAGTTCTTACACATATATATTCCGTTCTTTCACATATATATATTCCGTTCTTTCACATATATATCCACTTCTTACACATATATATTCACTTCTTACACATATATATTCCGTTCTTACACATATATTCCGTTCTTACACATATATACACATATATATTCCGTTCTTACACGTACATATTCCGTTCTTACACATATATATTCCGTTGTTACTCATATATATTCCGTTTTTACGGATATATATTCAGTTCTAACTCATATATATTCACTTCTTACACATATATATTCAGTTCTTACACATATATTCCGTTCTTACACATATATACACATATATATACCGTTCTTACACATACATATTCCGTTCTTACACGTACATATTACGTTCTTACACACATATATTCCGTTCTAACACATATAGATTCCGTTCTTAAGCATATATTCCGTTCTAACTCATATATATTCAGTTCTTACACATATATATTCAGTTCTTACACATATATATTCAGTTCTTACACATATATATTCACTTCTTACACATATATATTCCGTTCTTACACATATATATTCAGTTCTTACGGATATATATTCATTTCTTACGCATATATATTCAGTTCTTACGCATATATATTCATTTCTTACACATATATGTTCAGTTATTATGCATATATATTCAGTTTTACGCATATGTATTCACTTCTTACACATATATATTCAGTTCTTACACATATATATTCAGTTCTTACATATATATATTCAGTTCTTACACATATTTATTCTGTTCTCACACATATATATTCCGTTCTTACACATATATATTCCATTCTTACACATATATATTCAGTTCTTACACATATATATTCCCTTCTTACACATATGTATTCAGTTCTTACACATATATATTCAGTTCTTACACATATATACACATATATATATTCCGTTCTTACACATATATATTCCGTTCTTACACAAATATATTCCGTTCTTACACATATATATTCCGTTCTTACGCATATATATTCAGTTCTTACACATATATATTCAGTTCTTACAAATATATATTCAGTTCTTACACATATATATTCAGTTCTTACACATATATATTCAGTACTAACACATATATATTCCGTTCTTGCACATATATATTCCGTTCTTACACATATATATTCCGTTCTTACACATATATATTCCGTTCTTACACAAATATATTCAGTTCTTACACATATATATTAAGTTCTTACGCATATATATTCCGTTCTTACACATATATATTCCGTTCTTACGCATATATATTCAGTTCTTACGCATATATATCATTTCTTACACATATATGTTCAGTTCTTACGCATATATATTCAGTTTTACGAATATATATTCAGTTCTTACGCATATATATTCAGTTCTTACACATATATATTCCGTTCTTACGCATATATAATCAGTTCTTACGCATATATATTCAATTCTTATACATATATGTTCAGTTATTATGCATATATATTCAGTTTTACGCATATGTATTAAGTTCTTACGCATATATATTCAGTTCTTACACATATATATTCAGTTATTACACATATATATTCCGTTCTTACACATATTTATTCTGTTCTTACACATATATATTCCGTTCTTACACATATATATTCTGTTCTTACACATATATATTCACTTCTTACACATATATATTCCGTTCTTACACATATTCAGTTCTTACAGATATATATTCAGTTATTACGCATATATATTCAGCTCTAACTCATAAATATTCATTTCTTACGCATATATATTCATTTCTTACACATATATGTTCAGTTCTTACACATATATATTCCGTTCTTACACGTACATATACCGTTCTTACACATATATATTCCGTTCTTACACATATATATTCAGTTCTTACAGATATATATTCCCTTCTTACACATATATATTCAATTCTTACACATATATATTCCCTTCTTACACATATATACACATATATATTCCGTTCTTACACATATATTTCGTTCTTACACGTACATATTCCGTTCTTACGCATATATATTCCGTTCTTACACATTTATATTCCGTTCTTTCGCATATATATTCAGTTCTTACTCATATATATTCAGTTCTTACACATATATATTCAGTTCTTACAAATATATATTCAGTTCTTACACATATATATTCAGTTCTTACACATATATATTCCGTTCTTTCACATATATATATTCCGTTGTTTCACATATATATTCACTTCTTACACATATATATTCATTTCTTACACATATATATTCCGTTCTTACACATATATTCCGTTCTTACACATATATACACATATATATTCCGTTCTTACACATACATATTCCGTTCTTACACGTACATATTCCGTTCTTACACATATATATTCCGTTGTTACTCATATATATTCCGTTCTTACGCATATATATTCAGTTCTAACTCATATATATTCACTTCTTACACATATATATTCAGTTCTTACACATATATTCCGTTCTTACACATATATACACATATATATATACCGTTCTTACACATACATATTCCGTTCTTACACGTACATATTCCGTTCTTACACATATATATTCTGTTCTTACACATATAGATTCCGTTCTTAAGCATATATTCAGTTCTAACTCATATATATTCAGTTCTTACACATATATATTCAGTTCTTACAAATATATATTCAGTTCTTACACATATATATTCAGTTCTTACACATATATATTCAGTTCTTACACAAATATATTCCGTTCTTACACGTATATATTCCGTTCTTACACATATATATTCCGTTCTTACACGTATATATTCCGTTCTTACACATATATATTCCGTTCTTACACATATATATTCAGTTCTTACACATATATATTCACTTCTTACACATATATATTCCGTTCTTACACATATATATTCAGTTCTTACAGATATATATTCATTTCTTACGCATATATATTCAGTTCTTACGCATATATATTCATTTCTTACACATATATGTTCAGTTATTATGCATATATATTCAGTTTTACGCATATGTAATCACTTCTTACGCATATATATTCAGTTCTTACACATATATATTCAGTTCTTACATATATATATTCAGTTCTTACACATATTTATTCTGTTCTTACACATATGTATGCCGTTCTTACACATATATATTTAGTTCTTACACATATATATTCACTTCTTACACATATATATTCCGTTCTTACACATATATATTCAGTTCTTACAGATATATATTCAGTTATTACGCATATATATTCAGTTCTTACGCATAAATATTCATTTCTTACTCATATATATTCATTTCTTACACATATATGTTCAGTTCTTACACATATATATTCCGTTCTTACACGTACATATTCCGTTCTTACACATATATATTCCGTTCTTACACATAGATATTCCGTTCTTACACATATATTTGCAGTTCTTACACATATATATTCCCTTCTTACACATATATATTCAGTTCTTACACATATATATTCCGTTCTTACACATATATACACATATATATTCCGTTCTTACACATATATTTCGTTCTTACACGTACATATTCCGTTCTTACACCTATATATTCCGTTCTTACACATATATATTCCTTTCTTTCGCATATATATTCAGTTCTTACTCATATATATTCAGTTCTTACTCATATATATTCAGTTCTTACAAATATATATTCAGTTCTTACAAATATATATTCCGTTATTACACATATATATTCCTTTCTTTCGCATATATATTCAGTTCTTACTCATATATATTCAGTTCTTACTCATATATATTCAGTTCTTACAAATATATATTCAGTTCTTACACATATATATTCAGTTCTTACACATATATATTCAGTTCTTACAAATATATATTCAGTTCTAACACATATGTATTCAGTTCTTACACATATATATTCAGTTCTTACACAAATATATTCCGTTCTTACACATATATATTCCGTTCTTACACATATATATTCCGTTCTTACACGTATATATTCCGTTCTTACACATATATATTCCGTTCTTACACATATATATTCAGTTCTTACACATATATATTCACTTCTTACACATATATATTCCGTTCTTACACATATATATTCTGTTCTTACACATATATATTCACTTCTTACACATATATATTCCGTTCTTACACATATTCAGTTCTTACAGATATATATTCAGTTATTACGCATATATATTCAGCTCTAACGCATAAATATTCATTTCTTACGCATATATATTCATTTCTTACACATATATGTTCAGTTCTTACACATATATATTCCGTTCTTACACGTACATATACCGTTCTTACACATATATATTCCGTTCTTACACATATATATTCAGTTCTTACAGATATATATTCCCTTCTTACACATATATATTCAATTCTTACACATATATATTCCCTTCTTACACATATATACACATATATATTCCGTTCTTACACATATATTTCGTTATTACACGTACATATTCCGTTCTTACGCATATATATTTCGATCCTACGCATATATATTCAGTTCTTAAGCATATATATTCAGTTCCTACGCATATATGTTCAGTTCTTACACATATATATTCAGTTCTTACACATATATATTCTGTTCTTACACATATATATTCAGTTCTTACACAAATATTTTCCGTTATTACTCATATATATTTTTACACATATATTCC
>JAWPHD010026531.1:0-12619 GCA_037043455.1 Cyrtodaria siliqua | reverse complement strand
CACGTACATATTCCGTTCTTACACATATATATTCCGTTCTTACACATATATATTCCGTTCTTACACATATATATTCACTTCTTACACCTATATATTCCGTTCTTACACATATATATTCCGTTCTTACACGTACATATTCCGTTCTTACACATATATATTCACTTCTTACACATATATATTCAGTTCTTACACATATATATTCCGTTCTTACACATATTTATTCCGTTCTTACACATATATATTCCGTTCTTACACGTACATATTCCGTTCTTACACATATATATTCCGTTCTTACGCATATATATTCAGTTCTTTCGCATATATATTCAGTTCTTACACATATATATTTAGTTCTTACAGACATATATTCAGTTCTTACGCATTGATATTCAGTTCTTACGCATATATATTCAGTTCTTACGCATATATATTCATTTCTTACACATATATGTTCAGTTCTTACACATATATATTCCGTTCTTACACGTACATATTCCGTTCTTACACATATATATTCTGTTCTTACACATATATTCCGTTCTTACACATATATATTCACTTCTTACACATATATATTCCGTTCTTAAACATATATATTCAGTTCGTACACATATATATTCACTTCTTACACATATATATTCAGTTATTACACATATATTCCGTTCTTACACATATATATTCCGTTCTTACACATATATATTCCGTTCTTACACGTACATATTCCGTTCTTACACATATATATTCCGTTTCTACACATATATATTCCGTTCTTACACATATATATTCAGTTCTTACACATATATATTCCGTTCTTACACATATATATTCCTTTCTTACACATATATTTTCCGTTCTTACACATATATATTCTGTTCTTACACATATATATTCAGTTCTTACACATATATATTCAGTTCTTACACATATATATTCCGTTCTTACACATATATATTCCGTTCTTACACATATATATTCCGTTCTTACACATACATATTCCGTTCTTACACGTACATTTTCCGTTCTTACACATAAATATTCCGTTCTTACGCATATATATTCCGTACTTACGCATTTATATTCAGTTTTTACGCATATATATTCAGTTCTTACACATATATATTCAGTTCTTACGCATATAAATTCCGTTCTTAAGCATATATATTCCGTTCTTTCGCATATATATTCAGTTTTACGCATATATATTCAGTTCTTACGCATATATATTCAGTTCTTACACATATATATTCGGCTCTTACACATATGTATTCAGTTCTTACGCATATATATTCCGTTCTTACACATATATATTCAGCTCTTACACATATATATTCCGTTCTTAAACATATATATTCCGTTCTTACGCATATATATACAGTTCTTACGCATATATATTCCGTTCTTACGCATATATATTCAATACTTACACATATATATTCAGTTCTTACACATATATATTCCGTTCTTACACATATTTATTCCGTTCTTACACATATATATTCCGCTCTTACACATATATATTCCGTTCTTACACGTACATATTCCGTTCTTACACATATATATTCCGTTCTTACACATATATATTCAGTTCTTACAAATATATATTCAGTTCTTACGCATAATTTCAGTTCTTACGCATATATATTCAGTTCTTACGCATAAATATTCATTTCTTACACATATATGTTCAGTTCTAACACATATATATTCCGTTCTTACACGTACATATTCCGTTCTTACACATATATATTCCGTTCTTACACATATATATTCAGTTCTTACAAATATATATTCAGTTCTTACACATACATATTCAGTTCTTACACATATATATTCAATTCTTCCACATATATATTTCGTTCTTACACATATATATTCCGTTCTTACACATATATATTCCGTTTTTACACGTGTAGTATATATTCCGTTCTTACACATATATATTCAGTACTTACACATATATTTTCAGTTCTTACACATATATATTCAGTTCTTACGCATATATATTCCGTTCTTACACATATATATTCCATTCTTACGCATATATTTCAGTTCTTACGCATATATATTCAGTTCCTACGCATATATATTCATTTCTTACACATATATGTTCAGTTCTTACGCATATATATTCAGTTTTACGCATATATATTCAGTTATTACAAATATATATTCCGTTCTTACGCATTTATATTCAGTTCTTACGCATATAAATTCATTTGTTACACATATATGTTCAGTTCTTACACATATATATTCCGTTTTTACACGTACATATTCCGTTCTTACACATATATTCTGTTCTTACACATATATTCCGTTCATACACATATATATTCACTTCTTACACATATATATCCCGTTCTTACGCATATATATTCAGTTATTTCGCATATATATTCAGTTCTTACACATATATATTTAGTTCTTACAGATATATATTTAGTTCTTACACATATATATTCAGTTCTTACGCATATATATTCAGTTCTTACGCATATATATTCATTTCTTACACATATATGTTCAGTTCTTACACATATATATTCCGTTCTTACACGTACATATTCCGTTCTTACACATATATATTCCGTTCTTAAACATATATATTCAGTTCTTACACATATATATTCACTTCTTACACATATGTATTCAGTTCTTACGCATATATATTCCGTTCTTAAACATATATATTCTTACACATATATTCCGTTCTTACACATATATATTCAGCTCTTACACATATATATTCCGTTCTTACACATATATATTCCGTTCTTACGCATATATATACACAGTTCTTACGCATATATATTCCGTTCTTACGCATATATATTCAGTTCTTACACATATATGTTCAGTTCTTACGCATATATTTGCAGTTCTTACACATATATATTCAGCTCTTACACATATATATTCCGTTCTTACACATATATATCCGTTCTTACGCATATATATACAGTTCTTACGCATATATATTCCGTTTTTACACATATATATTCAGTTCTTACACATATATATTCAGTTCTTACGCATATATATTCCGTTCTTACACATATATATTCTTACACATATATTCCGTTCTTACACATATATATTCAGTTCTTACACATATATATTCCGTTCTTACACATATATATTCCGTTCTTAAGCATATATATTCCGTTCTTACGTATATATATTCCGTTCTTAAGCATATATATTCATTTCTTACGCATATATATTCAGTTCTTACGCATATATATTCAGTTCTTACACATATATATTCAGTTCTTACGCATATATATTCAGTTCTTACGCATATATATTCAGTTCTTATGCATATATATTCATTTCTTACACATATATGTTCAGTTCTTACACATATATATTCCGTTCTTACACTTAAATATTCCGTTCTTACACATATATATTCCGTTCTTACACATATATATTCAGTTATTACACATATATATTCACTTCTTACACATATATATTCAGTTCTTACACATATATATTCCGTTCTTACACATATATACACATATATATTCCGTTCTTACACATATATATTCAGTTCCTACACATATATATTCAGTTCTTACACATATCTATTCGGTTCTTACACATATATATTCCGTTCTTACACATATATTCCGTTCTTACACATATATATTCCGTTCTTACACATATAAATTCCGTTCTTACACATATATATTCCGTTCTTACACATATATATTCAGTTCTTATACATATATATTCACTTCTTACACATATATATTCAGTTCTTTTAACACATATATATTCCGTTCTTATACATATATATTCCGTTCTTACACATATATATTCCGTTCTTACACATATATATTCCGTTCTTACGCATATATATTCCGTTCTTACGCATGTATATTCAGTTTTTATGCATATATATTCAGTTATTACACATATATATTTAGTTCTTACGCATATATATTCAGTTCTTACGCATATATATTCAGTTCTTACACATATATATTCCGTTTTTTCACATATATATTCCGATCTTACACATATATATTCCGTTCTTACACATATATATTCCGTTCTTACACGTATATATTCCGTTCTTACACATATATTTTCCGTTCTTACACATATATATTCCGTTCTTACACATATATTCTGTTCTAACGCATATATATTCCGTTCTTTCGCATATATATTCAGTTTTACGCATATACCTTCCGTTTTTACGCATATGTATTCAGTTCTTACACATATATATTCAGTTCTTACACATATATATTCAGTTCTTACGCATATATATTCCGTTCTTACACATATATATTCTTACACATATATTCCGTTCTTACACATATATATTCAGTTCTTACACATATATAATTCTCGTTCTTACACATATATATTGCGTTCTTACGCATATCTATTCCGTTCTTACGCATAAATATTCCGTTCTTACGCATATATATTCAGTTCTTACACATATATATTCCGTTCTTACACATATATACACATATATATTCCGTTCTTACACATATATATTCAGTTCCTACACATATATATTCAGTTCTAACACATATCTATTCAGTTCTTACACATATATATTCCGTTCTTACACATATATATTCCGTTCTTACACATATATATTCCGTTCTTACACATATAAATTCCGTTCTTACACATATATATTCCGTTCTTACACATATATATTCAGTTCTTATACATATATATTCTTACACATATATATTCAGTTCTTACACATATATATTCCGTTCTTATACATATATATTCCGTTCTTACACATATATATTCCGTTCTTACACATATATATTCCGTTCTTACGCATATATATTCCGTTCTTACGCATGCATATTCAGTTTTTATGCATATATATTCAGTTATTACACATATATATTTAGTTCTTACGCATATATATTCAGTTCTTACGCATATATATTCAGTTCTTACACATATATATTCCGTTTTTTCACATATATATTCCGATCTTACACATATATATTTCGTTCTTACACATATATATTCCGTTCTTACACGTATATATTCCGTTCTTACACATATATTTTCCGTTCTTACACATATATATTCCGTTCTTACACATATATTCTGTTCTAACGCATATATATTCCGTTCTTTCGCATATATATTTAGTTTTACGCATACACATTGCGTTGTTACGCATATATATTCAGTTCTTACACATATATATTCAGTTCTTACGCATATATATTCCGTTCTTACACATATATATTCTTACACATATATTCCGTTCTTACACATATATATTCAGTTCTTACACATATATATTCCGTTCTTACACATATATATTGCGTTCTTACGCATATCTATTCCGTTCTTACGCATAAATATTCCGTTCTTACGCATATATATTCAGTTCTTACGCATATATATTTAGTTCGTACACATATATATTCAGTTCTAACACATACATATTCAGTTCTTACACATATATATTCAGTTCTTACACATATACATTCCGTTCTTACACATATTTATTCCGTTCTTACACATATATATTCCGTTCTTACACATATATATTCAGTTCTTACGCATATATATTCAGTTCTTATGCATTTATATTCAGTTCTTACGCATATATATTCATTTCTTACACATATATGTTCAGTTCTTGCACATATATATTCCGTTCTTACACGTAGATATTCCGTTCTTGCACATATATATTCCGTTCTTACACATATATATTCTGTTCTTACACATATATATTCATTTCTTACACATATATATTTAGTTTTTAAACATATAAATTCCGTTCTTCCACATATATACTCATATATATTCCGTTCTTACACATATATATTCCGTTCTTACACGTACATATTCCGTTCTTACACATATATATTCCGTTCTTACACATATATATTCAGTTATTACAAATATATATTCACTTCTTACACATATATATTCAGTTCTTACACATATATATTCCGTTCTTACACATATATACACATATATATTCCGTTCTTACACATATATATTCCTTTCATACACGTACATATTCCGTTCTTACACATATATATTCTGTTCTTAAACATATATATTCCGTTCTTACGCATATATATTCAGTTCTTACACGTATATATTCAGTTCTTACACATATATATTCCGTTCTTACACATATATATTCCGTTATTACACATATATATTCCGTTCTTACACATATATATTCCGTTCTTACACATATATATTCAGTTCTTACACATTTATATTCCGTTCTTACACATATATATTCATTTCTTACGCATATATATTCATTTATTACACATATATGTTCAGTTCTTACACATATATATTCCGTTCTTACACGTACATATTGCGTTCTTACGCATATATGTCCCGATCTTACACATATATAATCCGTTCTTACACATATATATTCATTTCTTACACATAAATATTCATTTCTTACACATATATATTCAGTTCTTAAACATATATATTCCGTTCATCCACTTATATACACATATATATTCCGTTCTTACACATATATATTCCGTTCTTACACGTACATATTCCGTTCTTACACATATATATTCCGTTCTTACACATATATATTCCGTTCTAAACGCATATATATTCAGTTCTTACACATATATGTTCAGTTCTTACGCATATATTTGCAGTTCTTACACATATATATTCAGCTCTTACACATATATATTCCGTTCTTACACATATATATCCGTTCTTACGCATATATATACAGTTCTTACGCATATATATTCCGTTCTTACACATATATATTCAGTTCTTACACATATATATTCAGTTCTTACGCATATATATTCCGTTCTTACACATATATATTCTTACACATATATTCCGTTCTTACACATATATATTCAGTTCTTACACATATATATTCCGTTCTTACACATATATATTCCGTTCTTACGCATATATATTCCGTTCTTACGTATATATATTCCGTTCTTAAGCATATATATTCATTTCTTACGCATATATATTCAGTTCTTACACATATATATTCAGTTCTTACGCATATATATTCAGTTCTTACGCATATATATTCAGTTCTTATGCATATATATTCATTTCTTACACATATATGTTCAGTTCTTACACATATATATTCCGTTCTTACACTTAAATATTCCGTTCTTATACATATATATTCCGTTCTTACACATATATATTCAGTTATTACACATATATATTCACTTCTTACACATATATAATTCAGTTCTTACACATATATATTCCGTTCTTACACATATATACACATATATATTCCGTTCTTACACATATATATTCAGTTCCTACACATATATATTCAGTTCTTACACATATCTATTCGGTTCTTACACATATATATTCCGTTCTTACACATATATATTCCGTTCTTACACATATATATTCCGTTCTTACACATATAAATTCCGTTCTTACACATATATATTCCGTTCTTACACATATATATTCAGTTCTTATACATATATATTCACTTCTCACACATATATATTCAGTTCTTACACATATATATTCCGTTCTTATACATATATATTCCGTTCTTACACATATATATTCCGTTCTTACACATATATATTCCGTTCTTACGCATATATATTCCGTTCTTACGCATGTATATTCAGTTTTTATGCATATATATTCAGTTATTACACATATATATTTAGTTCTTACGCATATATATTCAGTTCTTACGCATATATATTCAGTTCTTACACATATATATTCCGTTTTTTCACATATATATTCCGATCTTACACATATATATTCCGTTCTTACACATATATATTCCGTTCTTACACGTATATATTCCGTTCTTACACATATATTTTCCGTTCTTACACATATATATTCCGTTCTTACACATATATTCTGTTCTAACGCATATATATTCCGTTCTTTCGCATATATATTCAGTTTTACGCATATACCTTCCGTTGTTACGCATATGTATTCAGTTCTTACACATATATATTCAGTTCTTACACATATATATTCAGTTCTTACGCATATATATTCCGTTCTTACACATATATATTCTTACACATATATTCCGTTCTTACACATATATATTCAGTTCTTACACATATATATTCCGTTCTTACACATATATATTGCGTTCTTACGCATATCTATTCCGTTCTTACGCATAAATATTCCGTTCTTACGCATATATATTCAGTTCTTACACATATATATTCCGTTCTTACACATATATACACATATATATTCCGTTCTTACACATATATATTCAGTTCCTACACATATATATTCAGTTCTTACACATATCTATTCAGTTCTTACACATATATATTCCGTTCTTACACATATATTTTCCGTTCTTACACATATATATTCCGTTCTTACACATATAAATTCCGTTCTTACACATATATATTCCGTTCTTACACATATATATTCAGTTCTTATACATATATATTCACTTCTTACACATATATATTCAGTTCTTACACATATATATTCCGTTCTTATACATATATATTCCGTTCTTACACATATATATTCCGTTCTTACACATATATATTCCGTTCTTACGCATATATATTCCGTTCTTACGCATGTATATTCAGTTTTTATGCATATATATTCAGTTATTACACATATATATTTAGTTCTTACGCATATATATTCAGTTCTTACGCATATATATTCAGTTCTTACACATATATATTCCGTTTTTTCACATATATATTCCGATCTTACACATATATATTTCGTTCTTACACATATATATTCCGTTCTTACACGTATATATTCCGTTCTTACACATATATTTTCCGTTCTTACACATATATATTCCGTTCTTACACATATATTCTGTTCTAACGCATATATATTCCGTTCTTTCGCATATATATTTAGTTTTACGCATATACATTGCGTTGTTACGCATATATATTCAGTTCTTACACATATATATTCAGTTCTTACGCATATATATTCCGTTCTTACACATATATATTCTTACACATATATTCCTTTCTTACACATATATATTCAGTTCTTACACATATATATTCCGTTCTTACACATATATATTGCGTTCTTACGCATATCTATTCCGTTCTTACGCATAAATATTCCGTTCTTACGCATATATATTCAGTTCTTACGCATATATATTTAGTTCGTACACATATATATTCAGTTCTAACACATACATATTCAGTTCTTACACATATATATTCAGTTCTTACACATATACATTCCGTTCTTACACATATTTATTCCGTTCTTACACATATATATTCCGTTCTTACACATATATATTCAGTTCTTACGCATATATATTCAGTTCTTATGCATTTATATTCAGTTCTTACGCATATATATTCATTTCTTACACATATATGTTCAGTTCTTGCACATATATATTCCGTTCTTACACGTAGATATTTCGTTCTTGCACATATATATTCCGTTCTTACACATATATATTCTGTTCTTACACATATATATTCATTTCTTACACATATATATTCAGTTTTTAAACATATAAATTCCGTTCTTCCACATATATACTCATATATATTCCGTTCTTACACATATATATTCCGTTCTTACACGTACATATTCCGTTCTTACACATATATATTCCGTTCTTACACATATATATTCAGTTATTACAAATATATATTCACTTCTTACACATATATATTCAGTTCTTACACATATATATTCCGTTCTTACACATATATACACATATATATTCCGTTCTTACACATATATATTCCTTTCATACACGTACATATTCCGTTCTTACACATATATATTCTGTTCTTAAACATATATATTCCGTTCTTACGCATATATATTCAGTTCTTACACGTATATATTCAGTTCTTACACATATATATTCCGTTCTTACACATATATATTCCGTTATTACACATATATATTCCGTTCTTACACATATATATTCCGTTCTTACACATATATATTCAGTTCTTACACATTTATATTCACTTCTTACACATATATATTCAGTTCTTACACATATATATTCCGTTCTTACACATATATATACCGTTCTTACACATATATATTCCGTTCTTACACATATATATTCCGTTCTTACACATATATATTCCGTTCTTACGCATATATATTCATTTCTTACGCATATATATTCAGTTCTTACGCATATATATTCAGTTCTTACACATATATATTCAGTTCTTACGCATATATATTCAGTTCTTACGCATATATATTCAGTTCTTATGCATATATATTCATTTCTTACACATATATGTTCACTTCTTACACATATATATTCCGTTCTTACACTTACATATTCCGTTCTTACACATATATATTCCGTTCTTACACATATATATTCAGTTATTACACATATATATTCACTTCTTACACATATATATTCAGTTCTTACACATATATATTCCGTTCTTACACATATATACACATATATATTCCGTTCTTACACATATATATTCAGTTCCTACACATATATATTCAGTTCTTACACATATCTATTCAGTTCTTACACATATATATTCCGTTCTTGCACATATATATTCCGTTCTTACACATATATATTCCGTTCTTACACATATAAATTCCGTTCTTACACATATATATTCAGTTCTTACACATATATATTCAGTTCTTACACATATATATTCACTTCTTACACATATATATTCAGTTCTTACACATATATATTCCGTTCTTATACATATATATTCCGTTCTTACACATATATATTCCGTTCTTACACATATATATTCCGTTCTTACGCATATATATTCCGTTCTTACGCATGTATATTCAGTTTTTATGCATATATATTCAGTTATTACATATATATATTTAGTTCTTAAGCATATATATTCAGTTCTTACGCATATATATTCAGTTCTTACACATATATATTCCGTTTATACACATATATATTCCGATCTTACACATATATATTCCGTTCTTACACATATATATTCCGTTCTTACACGTATATATTCCGTTCTTACACATATATTTTCCGTTCTTACACATATATATTCCGTTCTTACACATATATTCTGTTCTAACGCATATATATTCCGTTCTTTCGCATATATATTCAGATTTACGCATATACATTCCGTTGTTACGCATATATATTCAGTTCTTACACATATATATTCAGTTCTTACACATGTATATTCAGTTCTTACGCATATATATTCCGTTCTTACACTTACCTTGCCTTGCCAATCAACACATCCTTGTAATTGTTCCTTGTTTCGATCAGTGTTTATTTTTGGCTATGGTCCTTGAATGCTAGATTTCATGCATTGTATATATTTATATCTACTTCTACCCTATTTAAGTTGCATGACATCAGGATCAGATAAAATAAAATTATTTTTAATCATACAGCGGCAATAAATTTACCAATTTTACCAATTATTCGAGATACTATCAATATGCCTTTATTTTCAAATTTAAAAAATAGTCCATTTTGACTATTTGTAACTTTATTTGTGATTGGATCGAGCAGGTTCTAGATATTGTATGGGATCTTATAAATATACAAGCTCGATCAAGTCACATTAAATTAGGATAGGATGACAAATAATTATTCTAGCGTGCCAATAAGAAACAAGAACCACGGAAACCGTTTACACATATGACTAAGATATATTTGTTGAAAATCCGCTTGTGACTTTACAGGTCATATAAAATTGTTTTGCTCGTCATGTGTATATGTAATCAGAAACGTATTTCAAATATGTCATGAAGTTATAAAAAATAAAGACGATGAGGTTATAATTACCTGAAATTATATAGAACAGTTGTAAAGCTTGAATGAGAGTCGTATTGTATTTTTATGTAATAATTTAAACAAGTGTGAATGTGAGTCTCAATGTTAAAATGAACATCTTAAATACGTATCATGATTGTGTTTCAGTTAAGAAAGCGTAAACAATGAAAATATGTTTTATTGAACATTTAAATTATTGAAACGTTTAATTAGTGTATTGCCAGTCGGTCTCTGCTGTGATTATAACGCACAGCATACACGGGAAAAATGCCTAAATGTCTCAGTTGAATTTAGTAGCCTAATGTTGATTATATTCTATAATGTACCCGTACGACACATACTACATTTTAGATGTGATATTATTGCATTGTTGCATAAATATGTCTTACCACATGACGGTGCTACTCCACTCCAGATACTGTTATCTCCACAGGTCCTAGTTTCAGCTCCAATAATATTGAACAAACCGTTGCTACATGTGGCATGTATAACTGTACCATATGGTAAACTGCTTATTGCTGTGTTTTGCATTTCTTCTTCATAATGTCCGCCAGAAAAAAATGTTACAGGCCATGGACACGTTATTAAACTACATATATAAGTTGTGCCGTTCCATTCTGCATGCATGTAAGGCGATGAGACTTCATAGGTACATGTGCTTTGACTTGATCCTGATGTGTGAGCATATCCAGGATCACAAACTGCAGTAATGACGTCTCCCAGCATTCGCTTGCCTGACGAATAGGCTACCCCGTTATAGGTGTATGTACCGTTTCTTAGGCCCGAGGGGTACGAGCAACTAAAGTC
>JAWPHD010026530.1:0-12625 GCA_037043455.1 Cyrtodaria siliqua | reverse complement strand
TATAAGATGCAACACCTCTCACGCCTCCTAGCACCGGCGTATGTGATATTATACTTTAAACAACACAGAATGGGCTTGATCATCCCAAAGACCAATAAATAATACTACTGATTTGTAGTCGGGGCGACTATTTACTGTACAATGCAAAAACAATTTGTATTGCACGTGTCAAACAGTTATGAATAATGATTTGCAAACATGTAAATTGTGTAGAAAAAAATAACTGGGCTCCTCTAGGGTGACCAAAAAGTGCCGTGTGTCCCTTTAACGTTGCACACTACATTGATCAATGACTGTAAAATTAGATATTTAAAAAAATAAATAAAAAAATAACGGAACACCATGATTTTGTAATAGATTGCCTAGAATGCCGTGTGTTCTTTCAAGCTCCGATTTTAGAAATTGTTAGCATTACACTGCATGGGTATATTGATATAAGCATTACACTGCATGGGTATATTGATATAAGCATTACACTGCATGGGTATATTGATATAAGCATTACACTGCATGGGTATATTGATATAAGCATTACACTGCATGGGTATATTGATATAAGCATTACACTGTATGAGTATATTGATATAAGCATTACACTGTATGGGTATATTGATATAAGCATTACACTGTATGGGTATATTGATATAAGCATTACACTGCATGGGTATACCAATATAAGCATTACACTGCATGGGTATATTGATATAAGCATTTCACTGCATGGGTATATTGATATAAGCATTACACTGCATGGGTATATTGATATAAGCATTTCACTGCATGGGTATATTGATATAAGCATTACACTGCATGGGTATATTGATATAAGCATTACACTGCATGGGTATATTGATATAAGCATTACACTGCATGGGTATACCAATATAAGCATTACACTGCATGGGTATATTGATATAAGCATTACACTGCATGGGTATATTGATATAAGTATTACACTGCATGGGTATACCAATATAAGCATTACACTGCATGGGTATATTGATATAAGCATTACACTGCATGGGTATATTGATATAAGCATTACACTGCATGGGTATATTGATATAAGCATTACACTGCATGGGTATATTGATATAAGCATTTCACTGCATGGGTATATTGATATAAGCATTACACTGCATGGGTATATTGATATAAGCATTTCACTGCATGGGTATATTGATATAAGCATTACACTGCATGGGTATATTGATATTAGCATTACACTGCATGGGTATATTGATATAAGCATTACACTGCATGGGTATATTGATATAAGCATTACACTGCATGGGTATACCAATATAAGCATTACACTGCATGGGTATATTGATATAAGCATTACACTGCATGGGTATATTGATATAAGTATTACACTGCATGGGTATACCAATACAAGCATTACACTGCATGGGTATATTGATATAAGCATTACACTGCATGGGTATATTGATATAAGCATTACACTGCATGGGTATATTGATATAAGCATTACACTGCATGGGTATATTGATATAAGCATTACACTGCATGGGTATATTGATATAAGCATTACACTGTATGGGTATATTGATATAAGCATTACACTGTATGGGTATATTGATATAAGCATTACACTGCATGGGTATACCAATATAAGCATTACACTGCATGGGTATATTGATATAAGCATTTCACTGCATGGGTATATTGATATAAGCATTACACTGCATGGGTATATTGATATAAGCATTACACTGCATGGGTATATTGATATAAGCATTACACTGCATGGGTATACCAATATAAGCATTACACTGCATGGGTATACCAATATAAGCATTACACTGCATGGGTATATTGATATAAGCATTTCACTGCATGGGTATATTGATATAAGCATTACACTGCATGGGTATATTGATATAAGCATTACACTGCATGGGTATACCGATATAAGCATTACACTGCATGGGTATATTGATATAAGCATTACACTGCATGGGTATATTGATATAAGCATTACACTGCATGGGTATATTGATATAAGCATTACACTGCATGGGTATACCAATATAAGCATTACACTGCATGGGTATATTGATATAAGCATTACACTGCATGGGTATATTGATATAAGTATTACACTGCATGGGTATACCAATATAAGCATTACACTGCATGGGTATATTGATATAAGCATTACACTGCATGGGTATATTGATATAAGCATTACACTGCATGGGTATATTGATATAAGTATTACACTGCATGGGTATACCAATATAAGCATTACACTGCATGGGTATATTGATATAAGTATTACACTGCATAAGCATTACACTGCATGGGTATATAATTATCTAGCTATGCATTCATACTACTCCATTATTATTCCATATAAAGTAGCATATACCAAAATTACGTAGCTTAGGGGAGACAACTAGCATAGTTCACTGTAATAACAGGACGAATTTTGATGCAAGGCATCAAAGACGCCGCAGTTTTGTGTAAGAATATCAAAGGATGTAACTCTGCAATTGCTGTCCCAATCTTGATTGAATTCAAACTTGTCCCAGATATCATTCATATATGTTTCGTAAAAATCATAAGAAAATTGAAGGCCCCATCATCTGTACAAGACAAAATATAGCATATTACATTACATAGCTCTTGTGTTACTGGTCCAATCTGTTTGGTTTTCAAACTTGTCCTACTAACAATCCGCTAAAGATCAATGACTAGAAGCCTTTATTGGCACACATATAGCAATTTTACATATATCAAGGGTCGTAAATCCGGTGATTTTGGTCTGATAGAAGGTGTTTTTTAACTTGTCCAAGACAATGTAAAGTTTGTTAAAGGTTGGGAGAAAAGTATCCACAAGACACAAGTTTAGCAATGTTTGTTAATTGAAGGGCTATAACTATTGTGTTACATGTCCGATTTGGCTGGTTTCGAATTCGTCTAAGCTTTCATTAATATTAACAACGTGATACAGTTTGCTAAAGATAATATAAAACATAAAGGGGCTGGAGTGTAGACACGAAAAAATATAGCAGTTTTCGTTAATTCAAGGGCCATAACTCTAGTGTTTCTGGTCAGATCTTGCTGGTATCGTTTTTTTCCCGAACTTTTACTTATATTAACAATCTGGTAAAGTTTGATAAAGATCGGATGAAAAATGAAAATGCTACAGCGCTGGAACAAAAAATGTTAACTGACGGACGGACCAACTAGAGCTAAAAAAAATATATTATATATATATATTCTGTGATGAATTATAGACATTTCCCAGTTTGAGAAAATCTATAACATATCCCTTCCTCTACTGTGCTATCTCGCCTAGTGTGCAAGATAGCTCAGTAGCCAAATGTTATGAACTAAACGATAGACGTCAAGTTATTACGTCACGAATTGATGTCATGATATTATTCCGCGCTGTCGCCAAAGGAGTGACAGAAGAAGGAATACTTGTGTCAAAAGACGATTGGAAAGAAATTCATCACAGAATATATATTATATAGTTTAATTAACTTTTTTGTCGTGATACGGAAAATAATTCACTCGTGAGAAATATTCTTGCGATATAGAAACTCGTGCGAAAAAGCACTCGTTTCTGTATCGCAAGAACCTTTCTCACTCGGGAATTAGTTCCCGTATCACTTCAACAATGGTAATTAAACTCTATAGTATAAAAATTAACTGGACACCGCGAGTTTGACATGCCGTGTGTCCCTTTAACACCGCAAAATCATTGTAAAAGTGATTGGTGGCGCGCCTTGAGCGCGCAGCCTATATTTTTATTTGCCTTTTGATGCTGAATAATGGCGGAGCATGTGTCATATGCATACAACATGTGCAGACCATCCTCACTGCTCAGTACCGGAACAGGGAATTAAAGATTTAGTTTATACTATATGTTTCCCAGTGGTGTTTCGATGGACCTATTGATATGTTCCACCATACATTTGTTAGGTTCACGAAGTTTTTCAACAGTTGTAGCTGAAGTGGTGCTCTTTCAGAGAGAGGTATCTAGATATAACTGACCAGCTGATGATATTCGCCTACGCATGCTTTGACGTTGTACTGCCCACTGTACTCGTCGGGGGCCACTTTCCGTCACTTATGTAAACATAAACTAATTTTTCAGACAAATCTATTGATCCTGACAATTTTTACTCTACTTTCTATTAGGTTACCTCTTCCTGGAAATTTGATACCAAAGCATTTTGTTTCATATAAATTATCAAAGTGGCACGTGACCTTGTTTTAAATCAAGGATTTGTACAATATTGTACAAATCCTTGTTTAAATAGACTAAAACTGAGAAATCATTGTACTTACAAGCCCAGTTTCCGTCATGTATTTTATCGAGTGATAGATTCAACTAGGTCAAGATACAGTAAACTTTTATGAATTAGAAACTTGTTTGCAAGTCTATTCAACAATTTCATTGTAATAATTGTATGTTTGCGTTGTTCCATCAGTCACCCCGATCGTTATAACGATGCGCCTGTTAACGCATTTACGACGACAATTTGCACTGTAAAGATGGGTAACCAAACAGATACAGGTTGTATGATTTGCTTTTCTTTGGTTAATCTATATAATCACGGTATATTTAACTGCGTCCACTGAAGAGTGATAAAAATATGACGTCATTACAGTCTTATTTTTGTAATAGTTTATTATGCGGCAGTATGCGCGCGCATCCCCAACGCCATATAAGGAAGGAAACACATTTTTCGGAGAAATCCCTTTCGTTTTTGTACCGTTTATTTACCTTTTGGTTGTTTTTCCTGTTTCCAAACCTCAGCTATAAACGTCTGACAATAAGTGACATCGCGTAAGTAATTTGCAGTGTAAAAACGTTTTTTAAATGAGAATGACGGAAACTGGGCTTGGACGGAAACTGGCCTCTAACGAGTATAGATGTAGTAACCAGACATACAACGTGTGTTTCATTGCAGTCCCATGAATACTAGCAATTACAAACACTACACCATCACCTATATGAGATAATTGTAGCATGGTCACTGCATTTCCCTTTGTAATAGCACAGGTGTAATTTGTTTAATTGAAAATAACACCTGTCAGAATAAATGGTGTACTACAACTACCAGTTATTGGAACTTAGAGTATGGCAAGGTGCTGATATGGACACGCTGCAAAACAAATAGAGTATGGTCTCATCTCGTTGGTAAATTGAAACACCTCGATAGGCGACGCCCATCTCGATGTTTAAATCATCTAACTCAATGAGACCATACTCTATCTATTACATAAAGGTGATACTTGTGAATAAATTGATGTAAATCTATAAATAATAGTATATGTAATAGATAAAGTATGGTCTCATTGAGTTGTTCAATTTCCGCGCCGCTGAGTTGAGCCCGCGTTACATTTAGTTGCCGTGCTATAAACCAAATCAGGAAATACCCTATTTTCGGAATACTTTGTTCTTATGCAATTGTTTATTTTGGAAGTTAGCGGGATCTCTTCC
Source organism: Cyrtodaria siliqua (assembly GCA_037043455.1). Lineage (NCBI taxonomy): Eukaryota > Metazoa > Mollusca > Bivalvia > Adapedonta > Hiatellidae > Cyrtodaria > Cyrtodaria siliqua. Next base: position 7,140 of record JAWPHD010026530.1, on the reverse strand, counting down.
GTGTTTTTAAACTGAGCTCAGCTTTATTATTAGATTTTTGTTTAGAGGGTCTATAAAATGTTAAATCCATATTTTTGTTAGCATGGCTGTAACTCTACAAACGTACATATCTTTGATATGTGCAGTATCTTGTGCAGGTAAATAGACATTCGTAAGTCACCGGGTCCTTGCATTGGACCTTGTTAAATTATAGTAATACATTTATCGAGGTTGTCTGGTTGACTCATCACTTTTGCCTAGGCTCTCTGTAATAGGACTCAGATGAGGGCATGTAAAACCTGATGAGTGCCTAAATATTTATGTAATTTTTCCGGTCCGATTACATTGGTGGAGAATCCGGGTAGGCATTGTATGACTATGAGGTTATGCCCAGATGCCTAGATCATAATATATATGTGTTGTGTGATATTTGTAAGGTGACATATATCAAAAATAAGGGTAGGTAAATAGATAGGTTTATAAGCTCACTGGTACTGTCTCGCTGCAGAGCTAGCTTTTATGTCCGCCCGCTTTACATGCAATTGTTCCGAGTTCAAACCAGCTGAGTGCCTAAATATTTATGTGTACATCTCCATTCCTCTCACCTCTCCACTTGCCAACAGTCAGTGTTTGACAGAATGACATGGGGTTTTGAGCCCAATTAGGGCATTAACACATCATATAATTGATAGGTTATATTGGGACAGCAACCTCAGAGGGAGATGAGATGAAGGATGACGTTTCCCATTAGACATGCCTCCGCCAGGGATTAAACAAAGGCTGGGCAGAGATCTAGAGAGCTAGGCCACTCATCGTTGGAATTAACAGGGCGTCCTTAACAGTGTTTCCGCGAGAGCGCGTTTCTTGCGTTTTTGACGCACAAAAATGATCAGCGACGCGACATAAATCAGCATGTGTGTTTTTCGTGACGCAATGAAATTGACTAGGCTAGAAATGAAATACCCGTCAAATTATCGTCGAAAAACTTACTTGAAAAGCTTCAAATGTAAGGAATCACAACTAATACCTTTACTTTTGTGTTATTGTCGTCGTCATATCGATCATATTACATTTGATAGTTTCATTTCATTTTACTGTTATTATGCTAATCTCTTTTAATCAGAATTAAGCTTTTGTTATGTATCATTATGTTGTTCATTTTACAGTGATTATAATGCCATCTTTGTGGCCCATGATTGGAAAATAAAGTTATTCATTCTTAGTCTATTTTTAGAATAGATTAAACATATGTCTGTACTTTCTGCGTTATTGTCGTCGTCATATTGATCGCATGTATGTGGATCTGAGTAGGTAGACGCTTATATAAAAACACTAGCAAATAAAAGCGCGTAGATGATAATGATACGGCCACTAAAATGGCAGACAAACCCAAAATGAAACAATGCCGATTAACTCCTTTTTTGCTGTCACAGACAAATCGACAGAAGATGCCTAATCAACTAATAATGCATTGTCTGTCTGACATCACATGGTCTATTCATCAAAATGCATGTCCAAAAAATATGACCCCTATATTTACAAAATGACCTACAATTTATTCCATATGAGGTCACGGATGACCCTTAAAAGATTGAGACCTGCAGAAACACTGCCTTAATTGTTATAGCACAGTACCCCAAGGCAATGATCTCAGCCCACCATTGTGACTACTATTCATCGACCTGTTACATTGATATTGAAAAAAGTAGATTGATGTACATAGCATAATTTTTCCCCAGGGTTTGCAGCTGAATTGTAGATCTGACATTGGAATGGTAGTCCGAGGGTCCCGGGTTTGAGCCCCACTCTGGCTCCTAGTCTCATAGCAAGTTTTTTTCTAGCCATGTGAAATTTGGCGATTCCTGCAGGTCCATGACCAGATAAACTCCTGGTCTCGTTGCACACGATTCACTGTGGAAATTTGGGGAGGAATTCTAATTTGTAAAGGAGTATATCATGCCATGTCATGGTTCATAGATATCTAACAGGTAGATTGATGTACTGTAGTAATGTCTGCATGGTTATCTCAATCTGGAAAGCATTGGAATGGTATTCCAAGGTCGCGGGTCTGACTACAATCTTTTTAGCCCTGTCAGGGTTCTGGAAATATTTTGAAAATCTACTTGCCCAGGGCAAGTGGATTTTCAAAAATCACTTGCCCTGCCCATAATGTCACTTGCCCCACATTTAAGAACACTTAATTGCCCCAAGAAATGGCGGTGTACCATTCTTCGTGTTAAACGTGACGGACCGCCGCAAAATTTGGACCATTATACTTAGAAAAGGAAGGGAGAGTGTATTTTATGAATTAGTTACTACATTGTATTTATTCATATAAAAAAATCAAATGCTTGCATTTTCTTCTTTTGTGTCTATTACATCTTTGTGTAACTTAAATCATAAAATGATGAGACAGTATACAAAGTCATTTTATTGCGCCCTCCCACCCCACCCGAATCCCCACAAACACAACCCCCCATCATGTTTGATGACCATCCAAAAAAATTGATTGGCAGCTAGTGTATGGAACTTTTAATGTCACAGTGTGTACAATTAACCAGTTGACAGAAATAAAAGAAGCTATTGTATTCATTTAAAGGTGCGACAAGCAAAGAAACAAGACAAGAACGTTATTAAAAATATTAACTTGGCCCCCAATTTCTGCAATCATGGTAACGTTCCTACGGCTTTGTATTTTAACTAAGGGAATTAGATGAAAGCAAGAGGCGTGAATAAGGGTTCCTTTATTAGGGTTCCCTAGGAATTGTTTGAGAAGTAGTAGCAGTAACCTTATTTATCAAAAGCGAAAGTTCAGAACTTGAGAAAAAGGTTTCGTGATTTTTCTGAAATCGCGAAAACCCATGACATGCGCATATCGCTAAGTTATGCAACTTATTTGTGTGGTATGCATTTGTGTGGTATGCACTTCAATATACGTTTAATTACAGACTATATCAATGAAATACACCAAATACCTCATAAAAGCGCATTGATAAACGAGTGCTTCGAGTAAAAGAAATGTGTATTTTCGTTACGAAAAAATCTTAGGCAAAATTATCTAAACAAAAACATAACGTCACGTGGGTCTGTCAATCATTATTTTGACACATTAAATTTGCAATTTAAGAAAGAGTTTTCTGATTTGATTGGTGGAAGTTCCAGATTATTTGTAAACTATTTCTGAAAGTAGCTATGTTTATGGTTGGAAGGTCATGGACATAATTGCCGCGATTTCATTGGCCAATGGACACACGTCTGACGGTCGTGTCAGGATAAGTTGTTGTCAAATGGTGAGCTCAAATGGTGTGAAATGCGCATGTGGGTTAGGCCTAATTAGTTGTTTATTGAAATAGTGCCACAAATTAAGCTGGCTGGCTGGGGCGAGATTGTAGAGTGTACCGAAAGTTGTTTGATCTTATTAACAATCGCTAGTGGCGAAAAACAGCGGCCAGTTTTATTCAGTTACCAGAAAGAAATTCTGATATGGCTAGTTTGCCACTTGATTTGTTCTGAAATGGAAATGTCCGTCGGGCAAGTGGCGGGCAACCAGATTTGCGAAGGTCACTTGCCCGCACCCAAAATCCACTTGCCCGGGGCGTCGGGCAACCGTATTTCCGGAACCCTGCCTGTGATAAACAAACTCCTGGACAGTGTCTTTAAGTCCAGCATTCATTTGGACAGTCAGGTCTTCCCCAGTAACTATCTTTACATACATAAATAGTAACTTTTATTGTATTAACTTATATATATATATTTTTTATTGATTTGTTGTATGTCCCTTATTATCAGTCAGAGTTCTAACCTTAAACAGTTACAAGTTTAATAACTGCTGGAAGTTATTAAAATGCCAAATTATTATCTCCCTAAGGGCCTTTGGTTTAGAGTAGCTGATACTTTTCCCCAATACCCATTTGTAACCCAAGTCAGTTACCAAGATCATTTGCTAATAAATCGAAATAGTTGCCAAATATGCAGTGTTTATTTATGTCTGAATACTTATTATTAAGGATAAAGACATCTTCATCAAGATCCAATTAGCTGTTCTTCACTAATTGTCATGTTGGTGCCTACAAAATGATTTTTAATGAATTTTATTGCATAACAGACTTACAGTAGGTAACTTGAGAGCCTTTGCGCATTGGATTTTCATGGATGCTCATAGAATGTTATTGCATGGTTTTAAAGTTGAATAACCACCCTACCTGGAGAAAATTATATATATACAGGTAAAATTCCTGTACAGAAGATAGAATGCATCTAAACTTGAATGATTTTGTGGTAGTAACTGCTTCTGGTTACTATCCCAATTTCAGTTGTTTTTTAAATAACAATCACAGGTTATGAAAAACGTAACTCTTTAAGGTTAGAGCTTTGGCTGATTATTATGTCCATGTGCGTCTTATTTTTTTTATTCACTTCTCTATCATCTCTTTTGTTTAATCTTCTAAGCATTGCGATAAAAGGAAGTTCTGTTGTGTTATGGTTAAGAAGGCGACATGGTTTTAAACATGTACATATTCCAGTGATTTTGTTACCTGCGCATTCTGCATCATATTCTCATAAAATTTTGCCAGGACTCATTAAAATTTGAAAATCTTTGATTTTTACATTGAAGGACTTGTAGTCCATTTTTCAGAAATGCTGGAGAGGGAGTCATGGAAATGTATATAATGATATCCATGTAGAACCCATTCTTTTAGTTTTATATAAAAGAGCAATCTTGAAAATTTTCAGTAAACAGATTTCTTATCACAAAATGTCAGACTGGAGTTCATCCAGCTGTAACCCAGGAGAATCACCTCAGCTCTAGTCATGTGACTTGTGGGTACTGTGGCCATGACCTTAACTAAGGATAATCTCGGAGTATAAACACGATGTACCGGTGTCGGTATAATATGACTGGGTGAGGTATCATGTCATATGTCTACGGCGTGGTATTTCAGTGTGGAAGCATACATCACCTGGAGTTAACAGTGTCACATATATTTAACGGGACATAACACGTTTTCTTGTTTACTTTCAGCCAATATTCATGAAAAACTGCACTATTTTGAGACACTGAAGGACACAGATTTTATACATAGAACCAAGCGCTCGTCTGACCCAGATCCTCTTAGTGAGTCTCACATAACGGAGGTTCAAGTCACCACACTCGGCAGGTAATAGTTGCCATGTTTTAATGCTGTCTTTTAAAATTATTATTAAATAAACTAACAGTAGAACATACAAATAGACTTTTGGATGGTTAGCTATGGTTGTTGTTTTAGGGCACACAATTTTCACTCGTATGCTCGCCATGACGAGGGCTCATTGATGAGGGAGTGGAAATTTATATAAATTCTTTAACAATTCTTTAACAATTTATCAATCTTCAGATTTTAAGTAGGATGAGAAACTCAGAATCAAATTCTCCTGGCCTGGGTTTAATTTTACGTTTCAGACATTGTGTTATAGGCCACCACATTATGTTATTGTTGTTAAATGGGTGTAATTTTATACTTAAGGTCATATTACTAGCCGTGATGATAGGCTTTAGCTGTTTGTTTACTTATTACCTCCGTCTTTTGTGAACCAGGTTCAGATAGATCAAGCAACATAACTTGTTTCAAAAGGAAAACTGACCCTGAAAACCTGTTATCTCCATTATTAGATACTAGTGGTGTAACAATGCATCGACTTATTGATGTATCGTGATTGTGACTGTCTCGATGGCATTGCATCAGATTGATCAATGCTAAACTGAACTTTTGATAACAATTGCTGATGGTATGATAAACTCTCGATAGTTTTCGATAGTCATTAAAAAGAATAGTCTGGCGATATAATAAATGATAATTCGGTATCTTACAACACCTGTACAGTACCTACACCACAACACACATTACGTGGTCCCGCCTTTATTCTCCATAACGTGGTCCCGCCTTTATTCTCCATAATGTGGTCCCGCCTTTATTCTCCATAACGTGGTCCCGCCTTTATTCTCCATTACGTGGTCCCGCCTTAATTCTCCATTACGTGGTCCCGCCTTTATTCTCCATTACGTGGTCCCGCCTTAATTCTCCATTACGTGGTCCCGCCTTAATTCTCCATTACGTGGTCCCGCCTTAATTCTCCATTACGTGGTCCCGCCTTTATTCCATTAGGAAAGCTTACATGAGCAGGATTTTATAACGGATATTTCGACGATAAAACATGTTTAAAAACATTTTTCACTGAAAAAATCCACTTACCTGTTTCAAATGTTTTAATTTTACAATATATGCAAACTTTTTAATCTGGAATTAAGGTGTTATTTCATTCCCCAGCCAACCCCGTTTTCGCTTCTTGGAGAAGGGGTTGGATGGGGTATGAAAGTTAATGCTCAGACTATGTAATGAAACAAAGCTTCTTTGATGCACTTTTATTGTCAAGGAAACACATATTACAGTCTATACTACAGTGTTACACATGTTTGTTTTGGTATATCTAAACAGTTTAACTAACAGAGCTGTAGATAAGCCGAGTTTTTGAGTATTTTACTCTTACTTTTTTCCAAAAAAACTCATTACTCTTCTGCATACTACAAATACTCCTAACTTTTAAAAATCATAAGTATCATATTTGTACGTTTTGTCCTGTGGAACAGTTTATTCCATATTTACAATGTGAACTTTTTTTCAAGCATGTGTTTAATATTAAGGTCATACAGTGTTCCTTTTGTTTTTACTTAACTTCCATTTAATCAGAATAGTTGTTTCTTTTAAAATGTATTAATTCACATCCATTTTGAAAACATGAAATATTTATTTAGCAACCGTTTGCTCTGAAACTCATTCAGTTTGAATTTGATGAGTAAATACTCATTGCAGTCAAAAATTATCTAGAGCTCTGTTTATCTAGAAATTAAATGGTATCTTAAATTATTAAATTCCAGGCAAATAAACTTCCGCAGTGTAGTCGAATTTAGTTCCTGTTATAAAATGTAACCCCACTTTTTATGTTAGTTTAAACTTATTTATTTTACATCTATTTTAACGAAAGCTCTTTGAACTTATTTGAATCACTCTCGATGTCTTCCTGGGTAGAACCAGTACTAAGCAAATGCAGATAAAGTATCTTGCTCAGAGACACAACGCATATGGCAGTGGCAGGGATCGAACCCACAACTTTTCGATCATAAGT
>JAWPHD010026529.1:0-12633 GCA_037043455.1 Cyrtodaria siliqua | reverse complement strand
GTTGTGTGATGTGATGATATGTCTACTTGAAGCAGCGAACTTAATGGTTTCTTTATAGTGCTGCCACACTGGAATACCACGCCGTAGTAGACATGATTTTATGATTAAAGTAATACTTTATATACTCACTCAAACAATTACCCCCTTTGTTGCTGGTATTCCCAGTATAGGCCAGTTTTTGAGGGCGTAGGACAGCTTGAACAGCGCTTTAATTAAACAATGCTTGATGTTTTTAAGCATAATGTTGTAGATTTTATGTGTTTTGTGTTTTTACCAAAAAATGCATGGTTGCCACCCTGTTAGTTAGTGATCTGATGGATGTCACAATGTTAGTTAGTGATATGATAGATACCACACTTGTATTCAGGGTTCTGATGGATATCACACTGTCAATTAGGGATCTGACGGATACCTCACTGTTAGTTAGGGATATGACGGATATCAGACTTTAAATTAGGGATCTGATGGATACCACACTGTTAGTTAGGGATCTGATTGCACTGTTAGTTAGGGATCTGAAAGATATCACACTGTTTGTTAGGGATCTGTTGGATATCACACTGTTAGTTGGGGATCTGATGAATATCACACTGTTAGCAAAAGATCTGATTGATATCACACTGTTTGTTAGGGATATGATGGATATCACATTGTTAGCAAGGGATCTGATGGTTATCATACTGTTTGTTAGGGATCTGATGGATATCACACTGATAACAAGGGATCTGATGGATATCATACTGTTTGTTATAGATCTGATGGATATCACACTGATAGCAAGGGATCTGATGAACATCACACTGTTAGTTAGGGGTCTTATGGATACCACACTGTTAGTTAGGGATCTGAAGGATATCACAATGTTAGTTGGGGATCTGATGGATATCACACTTTTATTTGGGAATCTGATGGATTTCACACTGTTAATTAGGGATCTGATGATTACCACACTGTTAGTTAGGGATCTGATGGATATCACACTGTTAGTTAGGGATCTGATTCATACCACACTGTTAGCATGGGATCTGATTCATAACACAATGTTAGTTAGGGATCTGATTGATATCACACTGTTAGTTAGGGATCTGATGGGTATCACACTGTTAGTTAGGGATCTGATTGATATCACACTGTTAGTTAGGGATCTGATTCATAGCTATCTGTTAGAATGGGATCAGATTCATACCACACTGATAGTTAGGGATCTGATGGATACCACACTGCTAGTTAGGGATCTGATGGATACCACACTGTTAGCTAGGGATCTGATGAATATCACACTGTTAGTTATGGATCTGATTGATACCACACTGTTAGTTAGGGATCTGATAGATATCACACTGTTAGTAAGGGATCTGATGGCTACCACACTGTTAGTTAGGGATGTGATGGATTGCATACTGTTAGCAAGGGATCTGATCGATACCACAATGTTAGCAAGGGATCTGATGAATATTACAGTGTTAGTTAGGGATCTGATGGATACCAAACTGTTAGCATGGGATCTGATTCATACCACCCTGTTAGTTAGGGATCTAATGGATATCACACTGTTAGTTGGGAATCTGATGGATTTCACACTGTTAGTTGGGCATCTGATGGATTTCACACTGTTAGTTAGGGATCTGATGTTTACCACACTGTTAGTTAGGGATCTGGTGGATACCACACTGTTAGTTAGTGATCTGATGGATGTCACAATGTTAGTTAGTGGTATGATAGATACCACACTTTTATTCAGGGTTCTGATGGATACCACGCTGTTTGTTAGGGATCTGATGAATACCACACTGTTAATTAGGGATCTGACATATATCACACTGTTAGTTAGGGATCTGGTGGATATCACACTGTCAGTTAGGGATCTGACGGATACCTCACAGTTAGTTAGGGATATGACGGATATCAGACTTTAAATTAGGGATCTGATGGATACCACACTGTTAGTTAGGGATCTGATTGCACTGTTAGTTAGGGATCTGAAAGATATCACACTGTTTGTTAGGGATCTGTTGGATATCACACTGTTAGTTAGGGATCTGATGAATATCACACTGTTAGCAAAAGATCTGATTGATATCACACTGTTTGTTAGGGATATGATGGATATCACACTGTTAGCAAGGGATCTGATGGATATCATACTGTTTGTTAGGGATCTAATGGATACCACACTGTTAGTTACGAATCTGATGAATATCACACTGTTAGTTAGGGATCTGATGGATATCATTCTGTTTGTTAGGGATCTGATGGATATCACACTGATAACAAGGGATCTGATGGCTATCATACTGTTTGTTATAGATCTGATGGATATCACACTGATAGCAAGGGATCTGATGAGCATCACACTGTTAGTTAGGGGTCTTATGGATACCACACTGTTAGTTAGGGATATGAAGGATATCACAATGTTAGTTGGGGATCTGATGGATATCACACTTTTATTTGGGAATCTGATGGATTTCACACTGTTAATTAGGGATCTGATGAATACCATACTGTTAGTTAGGGATCTGATGGATATCACACTGTTAGTTAGGGATCTGATTCATACCACACTGTTAGCATGGGATCTGATTCATAACACAATGTTAGTTAGGGATCTGATTGATATCACACTGTTAGTTAGGGATCTGATGGGTATCACACTGTTAGTTAGGGATCTGATTGATATCACACTGTTAGTTAGGGATCTGATTCATAGCTATCTGTTAGCATGGGATCAGATTCATACCACACTGATAGTTAGGGATCTGATGGATACCACACTGCTAGTTAGGGATCTGATGGATACCACACTGTTAGCTAGGGATCTGATGAATATCACACTGTTAGTTATGGATCTGATTGATACCACACTGTTAGTTAGGGATCTGATAGATATCACACTGTTAGTAAGGGATCTGATGGCTACCACACTGTTAGTTAGGGATGTGATGGATTGCATACTGTTAGCACGGGATCTGATCGATACCACAATGTTAGCAAGGGATCTGATGAATATTACAGTGTTAGTTAGGGATCTGATGGATACCAAACTGTTAGCATGGGATCTGATTCATACCACCCTGTTAGTTAGGGATGTAATGGATATCACACTGTTAGTTAGGGATCTGATGTTAACCACACTGTTAGCAAGGGATCTGATGGATACCACACTGTTATTTAGGGATCTGATGGATATCACACAGTTAGTTAGGGATCTGAGGGATATCACACTGTTAGTTAGGGATCTGATTCATACCACACTGTTAGCATGGGATCTGATTCATACCACACTGTTAGTTAGGGATCTGATTGATATCACACTGTTAGTTAGGGATCTGATTCATACCACACTGTTAGCATGGGATCTGATTCATACCACACTGTTAGCAAGGGATCTGATGGATATCACACTGTTAGTTAGGAATCTGATTGATATCACACTGTTTGTTAGGGATCTGATGGATATCACACTGTTAGTTAGGGATCTGATTCATACCACACTGTTAGCATGGGATCTGATTCATATCATACTGTTAGTTAGGGATCTCATGGATATCACACTGTTTGTTAGGGATCTGATGGATACCACACTGTTAGCTAGGGATCTGATAGATATCACACTGTTAGTCAGGGATCTGATGGATATCACACGGTTAGTAAGGGATCTGATGAATATCACACTGTTTGTAAGGGATCTGATGTATACACACTGCTAGTTAGGGATCTGATGGATACCACACTGTTAGTAAGGGATCTGATGAACATCACACTGTTAGCTAGTGATCTGATGGATATCACACTGTTAGTTAGGGATCTGATGGATATCACACTGTATGGTAGGGATCTGATGTATACCACACTGTTAGCAAGAGATCTGATGCATACCACACTGTTAGCAAGGGATCTGATGGATATCACACAGTTAGCAAGGGATCTGATTCATACCACACTGTTAGTTAGGGATCTGATGGATACCACACTGTTAGTTAGGGATCTGATTCATACCATATTGTTAGCATGGGATCTGATTCATACCACACTGTTAGTAACGGATCTGATTGATATCACACTGTTAGTTAGGGATCTAATGGATATCACTGTTTTAGTTAGGGATCTGATTGATATCACTATGTTAGTTGGGAATCTGATGGATATCACAAGGTTAGTAAGGGATCTGATTCATACCACACTGTTATCTAGGGATCTGATTGATATCATACTGTTTGTTAGGGATTTGATGGATACCACACTGTTGGTTAGGGATATGATGGATACCACGCTGTTAGTTAGGGATCTGATAGATATCACACTGTTAGTTATGGATCTGATTGATATCACACTGTTAGTTAGGGATCTGATGGATACCACACTGTTTGTTAGGGATCTGATTTATGTCACACTGTTAGTTGGGAATCTGATGGATATCACACTGTTAGTTAGGGATCTGATGGATATCACACTGTTAGTTAGGGATCTGATGGATACCACACTGTTAGTTAGGGATATGGGTATCACACTGTTAGTTCGGGATCTGATGGATTTCACACTGTTAGTTGGGGATTTGATGGATACCACACTGTTAGTTAGGGATTTGATGGATATCACACTGTTAGTTGGGGATCTGATGGATATCACACTGTTATTTGGGAATCCGACGGATTTCACACTGTTAGTAAGGGATCTGATGGATACCACACGGTTAGTTAGGGATGTTTAGGGATATGATGGATATCACACTGTTAGTTGGGAATCTGATGGATTTCACACTGTTAGTTGGGCATCTGATGGATTTCACACTGTTAGTTAGGGATCTGATGTTTACCACACTGTTAGTTAGGGATCTGGTGGATACCACCCTGTTAGTTAGTGATCTGATGGATGTCACAATGTTAGTTAGTGATATGATAGATACCACACTTGTATTCAGGGTTCTGATGGATATCACACTGTCAATTAGGGATCTGACGGATACCTCACTGTTAGTTAGGGATATGACGGATATCAGACTTTAAATTAGGGATCTGATGGATACCACACTGTTAGTTAGGGATCTGATTGCACTGTTAGTTAGGGATCTGAAAGATATCACACTGTTTGTTAGGGATCTGTTGGATATCACACTGTTAGTTAGGGATCTGATGAATATCACACTGTTAGCAAAAGATCTGATTGATATCACACTGTTTGTTAGGGATATGATGGATATCACACTGTTAGCAAGGGATCTGATGGTTATCATACTGTTTGTTAGGGATCTGATGGATATCACACTGATAACAAGGGATCTGATGGATATCATACTGTTTGTTATAGATCTGATTGATATCACACTGATAGCAAGGGATCTGATGAACATCACACTGTTAGTTAGGGGTCTTATGGATACCACACTGTTAGTTAGGGATCTGAAGGTTATCACAATATTAGTTGGGGATCTGATGGATATCACACTTTTATTTGGGAATCTGATGGATTTCACACTGTTAATTAGGGATCTGATGATTACCACACTGTTAGTTAGGGATCTGATTCATACCACACTGTTAGCATGGGATCGGATTCATAACACAATGTTAGTTAGGGATCTGATTGATATCACACTGTTAGTTAGGGATCTGATGGGTATCACACTGTTAGTTAGGGATCTGATTGATATCACACTGTTAGTTAGGGATCTGATTCATAGCTATCTGTTAGCATGGGATCAGATTCATACCACACTGATAGTTAGGGATCTGATGGATACCACACTGCTAGTTAGGGATCTGATGGATACCACACTGTTAGCTAGGGATCTGATGAATATCACACTGTTAGTTATGGATCTGATTGATACCACACTGTTAGTTAGGGATCTGATAGATATCACACTGTTAGTAAGGGATCTGATGGCTACCACACTGTTAGTTAGGGATGTGATGGATTGCATACTGTTAGCAAGGGATCTGATCGATACCACATGTTAGCAAGGGATCTGATGAATATTACAGTGTTAGTTAGGGATCTGATGGATACCAAACTGTTAGCATGGGATCTGATTCATACCACCCTGTTAGTTAGGGATCTAATGGATATCACACTGTTAGTTGGGAATCTGATGGATTTCACACTGTTAGTTGGGCATCTGATGGATTTCACACTGTTAGTTAGGGATCTGATGTTTACCACACTGTTAGTTAGGGATCTGGTGGATACCACCCTGTTAGTTAGTGATCTGATGGATGTCACAATGTTAGTTAGTGATATGATAGATACCACACTTTTATTCAGGGTTCTGATGGATACCACGCTGTTTGTTAGGGATCTGATGAATACCACACTGTTAATTAGGGATCTGACATATATCACACTGTTAGTTAGGGATCTGGTGGATATCACACTGTCAGTTAGGGATCTGACGGATACCTCACTGTTAGTTAGGGATATGACGGATATCAGACTTTAAATTAGGGATCTGATGGATACCACACTGTTAGTTAGGGATCTGATTGCACTGTTAGTTAGGGATCTGAAAGATATCACACTGTTTGTTAGGGATCTGTTGGATATCACACTGTTAGTTAGGGATCTGATGAATATCGCACTGTTAGCAAAAGATCTGATTGATATCACACTGTTTGTTAGGGATATGATGGATATCACACTGTTAGCAAGGGATCTGATGGATATCATACTGTTTGTTAGGGATCTAATGGATACCACACTGTTAGTTACGAATCTGATGAATATCACACTGTTAGTTAGGGATCTGATGGATATCATTCAGTTTGTTAGGGATCTGATGGATATCACACTGATAACAAGGGATCTGATGGCTATCATACTGTTTGTTATAGATCTGATGGATATCACACTGATAGCAAGGGATCTGATGAACATCACACTGTTAGTTAGGGGTCTTATGGATACCACACTGTTAGTTAGGGATCTGAAGGATATCACAATGTTAGTTGGGGATCTGATGGATATCACACTTTTATTTGGGAATCTGATGGATTTCACACTGTTAATTAGGGATCTGATGAATACCATACTGTTAGTTAGGGATCTGATGGATATCACACTGTTAGTTAGGGATCTGATTCATACCACACTGTTAGCATGGGATCTGATTCATAACACAATGTTAGTTAGGGATCTGATTGATATCACACTGTTAGTTAGGGATCTGATGGGTATCACACTGTTAGTTAGGGATCTGATTGATATCACACTGTTAGTTAGGGATCTGATTCATAGCTATCTGTTAGCATGGGATCAGATTCATACCACACTGATAGTTAGGGATCTGATGGATACCACACTGCTAGTTAGGGATCTGATGGATACCACACTGTTAGCTAGGGATCTGATGAATATCACACTGTTAGTTATGGATCTGATTGATACCACACTGTTAGTTAGGGATCTGATAGATATCACACTGTTAGTAAGGGATCTGATGGCTACCACACTGTTAGTTAGGGATGTGATGGATTGCATACTGTTAGCACGGGATCTGATCGATACCACAATGTTAGCAAGGGATCTGATGAATATTACAGTGTTAGTAAGGGATCTGATGGATACCAAACTGTTAGCATGGGATCTGATTCATACCACCCTGTTAGTTAGGGATCTAATGGATATCACACTGTTAGTTAGGGATCTGATGTTAACCACACTGTTAGCAAGGGATCTGATGGATACCACACTGTTATTTAGGGATCTGATGGATATCACACAGTTAGTTAGGGATCTGATGGATATCACACTGTTAGTTAGGGATCTGATTCATACCACACTGTTAGCATGGGATCTGATTCATACCACACTGTTAGTTAGGGATCTGATTGATATCACACTGTTAGTTAGGGATCTCATTCATACCACACTGTTAGCATGGGATCTGATTCATACCACACTGTTAGTTAGGGATCTGATTGATATCACACTGTTAGTTAGGAATCTGATTGATATCACACTGTTTGTTAGGGATCTGATGGATATCACACTGTTAGTTAGGGATCTGATTCATACCACACTGTTAGCATGGGATCTGATTCATATCATACTGTTAGTTAGGGATATCATGGATATCACACTGTTTGTTAGGGATCTGATGGATACCACACTGTTAGCTAGGGATCTGATAGATATCACACTGTTAGTCAGGGATCTGATGGATATCACACGGTTAGTAAGGGATCTGATGAATATCACACTGTTTGTAAGGGATCTGATGTATACACACTGTTAGTTAGGGATCTGATGGATACCACACTGTTAGTAAGGGATCTGATGAATATCACACTGTTAGCTAGGGATCTGATGAATATCACACTGTTTTTTAGGGATCAGATGGATATCACACTGTTTGCTAGGGATCTGATTAATATCACACTTTTAGTAAGGGATCTGATGGATATCACACTGCTAGGTAGGGATCTGATGAATATCACACTGTTAGCTAGGGATCTGATGGATATCACACTGTTAGCTAGGGCTCTGATGAATATCACACTGTTTGTTAGGGATCTGATGGATATCACACTGTTAGCTAGGGATCTGATTAATATCACACAGTCAGTTATGGATCTGATAGATACCACACTGTTAGTTAGGGATCTGATGGATACCACACTGTTAGTTATGGATCTGGTTCATACCACACTGTTAGTTAGGGATCTGATTGATATCACACTGTTAGTTAGGGATCTAATGGATATCACACATTTACTTAGGGATCTGATTGATATCCCTCAGTTAGTTGGGAATCTGATGGATATCACACTGTAATTTAGGGATCTGATTCATACCACATTGTTAGTATGGGATCTGATTAATACCACACTGTTAGTTAGGGATCTGATTGATATCACTCTGTTAGTTAGGGATCTAATGGATATCACACTTTTAGTTAGGGATCTGATTGATAACACTCTGTTAGTTGGGAATCTGATTCATACCACACTGTTAGCATGGGATCTGAGTCATACCACACTGTTAGTTAGGGATCTGATGGATACCACACTGTTAGTCAGGGATCTGATTCATACCACACTGTTAGCATGGTATCTGATTCATTCGACACTGTTAGTTAGGGATCTGATTGATATCACACTGTCAGTTAGGGATCTAAAGGATATCACACTTTTAGTTAGAGATCTGATTGATATCACTCTGTTAGTTTTGAATCTGATGGATATCACACTGTTAGTTGGGGATCTGATTCATAACACACTGTTAGAATGGGATCTGAGTCATACCACACTGTTAGTTAGGGATCTGCTTGATACCACACTGTTAGTTAGGGATCTGATGGATATCGCACTGTTAGTTAGAGATATGATGGATATTACAGGATATCAAACTGTTAGCATGGGATCTGAGTCATACCACACTGTTAGTTAGGGATCTGATGGATATCACACTGTTAGTTAGGGATCTGATTCATACCACACTGTTAGCATGGGATCTGAGTAATACCACATTGTTAGTTATTGATCTGATTGATACCACATTGTTAGTTAGGGATCTGATGGATATCACACAGTTAGTTAGGGATCTTATGGATGTCACACTTGTTGTTAGGGATCTGATGGATACCACACTGTTAGCTAGGGATCTGATGGATATCACACTGTTAGTTAGGGATCTGATTGAGTTCACACTGTTAGTCAGGGATCTGATAGATATCACACTGTTAGTAAGGGATGGATGGATATTACAGGATATCAAACTGTTAGCATGGGATCTGAGTCATACCACACCGTTAGTTAGGGATCTGACTGATACCACACTGTTTGTTAGGGATCTGATGGATATCACACTGTTAGTTAGGGATCTGATTAATATCACACTGTTATTTAGGGATCTGATGGATATCACACTGTTAGCTATGGATCTGATGGATATGACACTGTTAGCTTGGGATCTGATGGATATCACACTGTTAGCTAGGGATCTGATGAATATCACACTGTTTGGTAGGGATCTGATGAATATCACACTTTTAGCTAGAGATCTGATTAATATCACACTATTAGCTAGGGATCTGATGGATATCACACTGTTAGCTAGGTATCTGATTGATACCACACTGTTTGGGATCTGATTCATACCAGACTGTTAGCAAGGGATCTGCTGAATATCACACTGTTAGCTAGGGATGTGATGGATATCACACTGTTAGCAAGGGATCTGATGGATACCACACTGTTAGTTAGGGATCTGATTCATACCAGACTGTTAGCAAGGGATCTGATGAATATCACACTGTTAGCTAGGGATCTGATGGATATCACACTGCTAGTTAAGGATCTGATGGATATCACACTGTTAGTTAGGGATATGATTGATATCATACTTTAAATTAGGGATCTGATGGATACCACACTGTAAGTTAGGGATATGATAGCACAGTTAGTTAGGGATCTGATGGATATCACACTGTTAGCTATGGATCTGATGGATATCACACTGTTTGTTAGGGATCTGATGAATATCACACTGTTAGTAATGGATCTAATGAATATCACACTGTTTGTTATGGATCTGATGGATATCACACTGTTTTTTAGGGATCTGATGGATATCACACTGTTAGTTGGGTATCTGACGGACATCACACTGTTAGTTGGGAATCTGATGTATTTCACACTGTTAGTTAGGGATCTGATGGATACCACACTGTTAGTTAGGGATCTGATGGATATCACACTGTTATTTAGGGATCTGATGGATACCACACTCTTTGTTAAAGATCTGATGGATACCACACTGTTAGTTAGAGATCTGATGGACATCACACTGTTAGTAAGGGATCGGATGGATACCACACTGTTTGTTAGGGATCTGATGAATACCACACTGTTAGTTGGGGATCTGATGGATATCACACTGTTAGTTAGAGATCTGATGGATACCACACTGTTAGTTAGAGATCTGATGGATATCACACTGTCAGTTAGGGATCTGATGGATACCACACTGTTAGTTAGGGATCTGATGGCACAGTTAGTTAGGGATCTGATCGATATCACACTGTTTGTTAGGGATCTGATGGATATCACACTGTTAGATAGGGATCTGATGAATATCACACTGTTGGCTAGGGATCTGATTGATACCAGACTGTTAGTTAGGGATCTGATGGATACCACACAGTTAGCTAGGGATCTGATTCATACCACACTGTTAGCAAGGGATCTGATGGATATCACACTGTTAGTTGGGGATCTGATGGACATCACACCGTTAGTTGGGAATCTGATGGATTTCATACTGTTAGTTAGGGATCTGAGGGATACCACACTGTGAGTTAGGGATCTGATGGATATCACACTGTTATTTAGGGATCTGATGGATACCACCCTGTTTGTTAGGGATCTGATGGATACCACACTGTTAGTTGGGGATCTGATGGATATCACTCTGTTTGTTGGGGATCTGATGGATACCACACTGTTAGTCAGGGATCTGATGGATACCACACTGTTAGTAAGGGATCTGATGGATATCACACTGTTATTTAGGGATCTGGTGGATTCCAGACTGTTAGTCAGGGATCTGATGGATATCACACTGTTATTTAGGGATCTGATGGATTCCAGACTGTTAGTTAGGGATCTGATGGATATCACACTGTTAATAAGGGATCTGAGGGATACCATACTGTTAGTTAGGGATATGACGGATATCACACTTCTGATGGATACCACACTGTTAGTAAGGGATCTGATGGATACCACACTGTTAGTTAGGGATCTGATGGCACTGTTAGTTAGGGATCTGCTGTATATCACACTGTTTGCACTGTTTGCTAGGTATGTGATGGATATCACACTGTTAATTTGTCACATGACCATAGCTAAAATAGCAAAATGGCGAACAGAACGTCAACACCGTGACACCACCAACTATCGGCTGCTGACTGAGATATTAACAGTCGAAAGAAACACGATTTATTTTGTACATTTTGATATATATTTTAAGTTAGTAATTTAATTTAAGATAGGCTGTTAAGACCTATGTTATACTGGAAAGTGCTGGTAAGCAAAATGATGTAATGTAACCCTATGGGAACGATTTGGTGGTGCGTATTATGAATGTTTTGACGGCGGAGTGATATGCCAAAGTATTTAAGCATATCATATAACGTTAATTCAGAAACATATTAGTGGAATCAGGAAATTTTGCATTTCCATCGTTTTTCATCGTTTGCCAAGATTCTTGGTATTTAATGAGACGTTGACAGAGATGTATGTGTATGCAAGGAACGATAACTCTGGGTAGAGATTGGAACAAACTTGGATCAAACAGGAAGAAGGGAAAATGTTGATAACCAGCGACTTTGAGAGTTCACATTATTGAGCAGAGATACTGGAAACAAAGTATAGGCTGGCACTCATGATGCATGCCAAACACGTTGACCTATACAAGCGTAAACAATGGCTATACACTACTCAACTTTTATAATTGGCCACCCAGATTTTTTGAAAATAACACGAATACTGAATACTGGAAATCACAGAAACACATAACAATATTTTTTTAAGTTTATCAACAAGGTTTTAGTCCAATCAAGGCAGATTACGTTTTATAAATCGCCAGCGATATTGGTTAAACGACGCCAGTTAAAATTTCAAATGAAAATAT